>JAULBM010206371.1:0-17324 GCA_032357055.1 Geukensia granosissima
CATGTTTTTCAAATATTTCTTCATATAGAGGATTGAAAACACAGTCGTAGGCGGGATTTGAAGGGAAAGCCTTCAACGACCTCCTGGTTATTAACTGGGACCTAAAGAAGTTAAAATTCTACTGTCATTTGGTGGATGGCTGTCTAATGAATTATCATGCCACATCTCCTATTTTTATATTAAAAGATATAGAAAAGATAGCGGTAAGTATTATTAAAATTATCAATTAAATTAGATTTAGAAAGATCTTTGTGGAGTTTACTTCGATCGATAAAAGTGAAGGTAAAGTGGCACAGCTGAAACCCATAAGAACTCCTACAGTCTGTAGAGAATATGTCTCCAAACTTAATGAAACTAAAAAGAAAACTATTTGAATTTATCACCTCCTAACAAGTCCAGCACGTGTTTTCTTTTGTAGTAACCTTTTTCCCGAGGAAAAACTCGATCACTGTTACAGCAAATATATTTTTATTTGCTTGATCAAATGCCCACTCAAAATATGTGAAAATATTTGCTTTAATAAGGTTGTTGGGAAGTGTAAGATTTAAAATCGTAAGTGTGTGTAGTTCCAAATACTTTTTCTAATGTGCGTAGTTTATCAAAATCATCGAGATAATTTTTTTAAAACTAAAAATGGACAAGGGGTGGTATTCCACCATTATTGAATGCCTTGTTCAGACATCTAGAATTGTAAATTCCTCTGTTTTTTTCTCATGGATGAAGTGCAGTCTCTCTGACATGTACCAACATCTTTTCATTTTTATATAATACCATCATATGCTTTTGCTCATAAAAATGGAATATTTTTATTTTCGACCTTACATTAGAAATAGGTATGGCTTGACTTTGTCAAGCAAAATTCTTATGAGGAAATGGCAGATTATGCTTGTAGGATGATATTAGAGGATAGTTAAAAATAAAATTAGATGAAACAAAACAATTGAAAGGATTCTATCCGTAATACAAAGTTAGCATTTTTTTCACGAAAATATGGGTGCAGAACTCATTCAACTAGCCATTGGACAAAAATCTTAAATCGGCCACTTTTGTAGCTTGAAGTGAAATAATAAGATTTGCGTAAAGATTTTTGCCGTTCTGGCTCATAGTTTTGCATGCAAGTTTCCAAAGTTGAATTTTTGACTCAGAAAATGTAAATATTCCATATTTAAGACCAAGTGTATATTCATTCGACCTATTGCAGTAAATGTATTTCATATAAATTCTTTCATTGCATTAAAAATATTTGTAATACACTTATTGGACGCTTATATAAAACAGAATTTGAAGTATTTTTTATGATATGTAATTTATATTTTAGGTAACCAACCAATCCATGGTTGGAACGTTAAAATGATCATTATAGAACCGTTGTTATAAGTAATTTAAATAAAGACTGGTAAAATGAAGATATAAAAAGGAAATGAAATCACTGCTATTCTATATGATATCAGTTCAGTTGCGGACAGCTGCTCTTTAATTGGTTGCCAAAGTAACATATTGGTTAAAGCAGCAAGCGTATAAGTATAACAACCACATCAATATGTTAGTGAGAGTGGAAACAGAATAATGGAAAACACTTCAACTCGTCTTGGAATTATATTTTTTGTGATGGTATTAATAGCGTTTTTAGCGGCGTTCTTAAATGGAGTTTGTGTTGTCGTTTTGCTTAAAACTCCAACCTTGCGTAAAAGCAGATTCCATTGTTTAACCCTACGCTTAAGTGTTGGTGACGTCATGACTATGATTCTCGTTGTTATCTTACTCATAAACACAGGATTGGAATTTTATGAATTGAACATACCGTATCTTTGCAGCTTCATTTCGTCACTGGTGTACTGTTCGGTACTCTTCTCGCTTTTTCAAACATTTCTTATCTGCATCGATAGATATTTTGCCACGAAAGTAGGCAAAAATATTCCACGAACACGGAAAAATATTTTAGTACAGAAAAAGGTGTTACTAATATTTTTATCAGCGAGTCTAGTGTATACGTTACTTATCCATCTAGGAATTAGTGATGGTTTCCATTTTCCAAAAGATTGCCTTGGAAATAAATATTCAACGGTATTTATGTACCTTTCAGAAATTCCAATTTTACTCTTATTCATTGCAATAGCTTTTTTATATGGTATTATAGCGATACGACTTAGAACAATACTTTTAACAGTTTCTTTCACAACACAAAATTTGTCCGTGGTACAGTGCCAGCAACGTGCAAAACGACTTAAAATGAATATTGCCACGCTCGGACTTCTTTTGATCATACTGACATTGTCCATATTACCACGTGTACTTATAGCTTTGACAAAGTCTCCAACAAGTGGTAACTATGGAAACATTTTACTCGTGTTACCGCCATTGTTGAACCCTATTATTTACATTTTGAGATTTGTGGAATTCCGGAAGAAGATTAAACCGCAATGTTTGCAACCTGTTGGATCTAAGATGCGTTCCGGAATAACGATTGTACAAACATCGTGAAAAGTTGCAAAAACTACAAGATGACGACTTGATTGTTAGTTGTGCATTTAGATGATATAAAAAATATTGAACATTTATTCATTTCTTTTTTTAAGGATATTTTCTCCTCATTTCAAAAATTTAATGTTTGAAAAATTATTATAGTTTAATTTTATGTTTAAATTGAAATAAAACAAGAAGAAATAAAGAAAGAAGTAGCGTGTTATTTTTTTTTATATATAAACAAATGAAATATCACGGAAAGCATACCGCACTCGATTTACAGTTTTTCAAAAAATATGTTCTGACTATTAAAGTCCTTGATGGAGAGTATTGAAATTGAAAAAAAAAATGTTTATAAAAAATGATTTTAAAAATAATGAAAAAAATTTAGATCGAAGCGGACAAAAAATATAATGCTTTTAAGGTAGTAGACATGCATGGGAGTAGATATGGGGAGACACTTTATTTTTTAAAGTGCCCTATTTTGGTATGAGTTTATCATCTCGGTTGAAATATTTTTTTCTTAAATCAGAAAAAAATGATAGTCTTATAATGGAAAAATTTACCTTTCACTAAATGTTGCAAAATGTTTGCATTTAAAAGTCGGATTTTTTCGGATTTGGATATTGAATTATTAAAATAAAGAAAAGTCAGCTTTGAAAGGTAATTATGTAAAAACGCTTTCAAAGGGAGATAATTTGGAATTAAAACTGATGCATTCTCAAGTTTTATACACGTTTCCCCAAACTGGGGGAAATTGACACGGTGGAATTATCTTTAAAATATATATATAAATTTGGAGAATTTTTTGTATATTAAATGTTTATGTCAAGGTGTAAACTCTCATCAGTAGCATTAGAATCAAAACGTAGTAAGTCCTAGGTCCAAACAGAGCAAAAAAAAAAAACACTCAAATCCAAAAAATAACGAAATGAGAAGCCATATCCGACGGCAAGAACAACTACTTAGTGCAATACTCTTCGAATATTTTAGCGTTTAGAATTTTAACAAAAGCAGCAAATTTCTGTAAAACATTGTTTAATTAATTCGATGTCAGACAAGATTAATGTTGGGGACTCCCGGTCCACCAGCAGAGGCATCAACTCAGTGGTTTCAAAATACAAAATAATTAATTTATTGACAAAATTAATATTTTCTGTCTTTCTGGTTTGCTAAAAAAATTAAAAATTGGTGTTTCATTAAACTCAAAGCTACCTTGCAAGTTAAGGGGAATCTGTTGTGATACTGATACTGAAAAAAACAAATCGAAGTGTAACTAGGTATATAAGAAAGATTACTGTGAATATACCTAGCATTTTCAAACAATCAACTTGCAAAACGTCCCTTTCTTGTCAAACCAACTGATTTGATTCTTAATTATATTATAAAAAATATTATTTGCTTCTTGATTGCCATCACCCTAACTTCCAATTCAACCATGTATCCTTTACTTACTAAAAGTGTTTGAAAAAAAACTTTGCAGATAAACAAGGAGATAACTATATTTTATTTTATGCTTTACGGATATAGATCGTGGATTTAACTGTTGCTAATGAATTAATTTCATTTGCATAAACGTAAAACCTATTTACGACAGTAAAACGCACGATTTCCGTCCTCAAAGCTTAAAATACAAAACGGTTGTCTTCTTTCTAATGCAAAGCCAATATTAAATATTATATTTTAAATTAAAATAAAAAAAGACTTAAACTCTTTAGACTGAAATCTTTGAATCTAGAAATCCCTTATACTATTATGCAACGTCCTGATGAAACTCTTTAAAAACCTGTACAGAGAAAATTTGACAACATTTGTTAGCAAATATTTTAAAATATAATTCTTAATGTACCTGTAAAACAAAAATAAACCTTTTAAAACATCATAGCCATATGTTTGGAAGAGTAGATAAGAAAAAAAATTAATGGAAAGCCAAAAAGATTGCTTTCAATTTTGTCTTAAATAACCCAAATTGACAGAATTAAAAAATATTTGGTGAAAGAGATGCAGATAAAAGGAAGTCGTAAGAAGCTTCAAGGGCTTGCGGTGTTTGCTTTTATTTATTTTCCTATACTGGCATATATGTTGGAAAGATTCAGTTTACATCTTTCCAACATCGTTAATTCTTATATTTACTTGCATCGATCAGTCGTACCTCATTATTACTCTAAAATTGGATAGACGACCACCTGCACGAAATTCCCTATTTTCAAATATTTGGTCAAGAGCGTACCTGAATAAGGATAATCCAGAAACGGAATTTACAATCGCTTATTTTCGATTTTGTAAACAATCTCTTTGATTAAAGAGAAAGATGCAAGGTACTTTTTAAACACTTGTCCACGAAAATCTCGCGAAGGAAAGTGAACAATTTGACACGTGCACATCCTAATATTATAGGCCCTATCGTGTCAGATAAAGGTTGTGACTTGTTGGCGTATATTCCAGATTCTTTTTTAAATAGCATGATGTCCCCCACAAAGTGCCGAATTAAAGCCTCGTGGACTTGCCATCTGCTGAAAAAAGAGTCCCATATTGGCAAAACAATCAGAATGTCAGAAGCCATATTGAAAGCCTTGTGGTGACCTCTTGATTTTTTAATTCCCTCTGTTTTTCCTCATGGTTGGTAGGTAGGCTCTCTGACCTTTTATCCATATCTTTTCATTTATATACACAAGACTTGGCAAAAAAAAACAGCAGACTGACAAAAGCAAACGAAACGAATAACAGCAGCCTGAAGATTTACCAACAGGAACAACATAGAGCAGTATAAGCCAGAAGCCCGTGTATTAAGCCTGCTTAAGATGAAAGACATGAGCAAGAAAGCGGTTAATACCAATTGGAATCTAGACAGTCTGTTAAAAAAACACATACACTAATTATAACCGATATGTTGTCGATGGAACATTAATCGTAATAAGGGGTGATGGTGTAAATACATCATGAGAAGAGAAACCCCTATTTGATGTATTTTGTCAAATTTTTTGATGTTTTATATGTTTTTTATATAAAAACCTCATTTGATTAACGACATCCCGTGAAGAATGAAGCTTGTGTCACAGTTAACTGGTATATTTGTACTAAATCATTTATAATCATAAATGGCTACTAATGAAGGCAGTTTGACGCATTCAGTTATTGCGCAACTTAACAGGGTGGCTATTTTAAATAATGTTGTTAATTCAGCAAAGTACCTTAAACGTGATAATTATTGTGTATTTATATATTGGATAGTTATTTATCAAAAATGTTCTACGGTAATTTTCTTTGTTTGTTTTTTAAATTCTTAATTCCTAAAAATACGGAAATGCTTAGAAAAGTATTGTATTAATAGTTGTCCATACCGTCGGATTTAATCTTTGATTTCGATTTTACTGTACTTCTCGGACTTATGTTTTGGTTTCAGTGCCACTGGTGGGAGGTTGCTCTTTGAAAAGTACACATATAGCATATAAAAGTTCGACATATTAATTCAACATTGCTAACCTTGTATTTTAAATCCAATGTTACCAACCTTTTGCGGATTTTAAATCAAATATTGTATAGAAATGACAAAAATTCCAACAGTGTGTCAACTATACCTCACTAATCTCCATATATCAATGTTCTTTCAGATAACTCTGGACCATTTGATTTTTTAGGAGCAAGAGTCGTTTGAAAATTGCTTGCCGAAGAAAAATCTTATTGTTTAACCTATAAAGAAACACTATGTCCCAGATGTTGAAAAGTAATGCACTTAGTAGTGGTCCCTGCCGTCGGATATGGCTTCCCATTTCGATTTGTTTGGATTTGAGTCCTTCTTTCGCTATATTTGAATCTTTGACTTTCTATGTTTCGGTTCTAATGCTACTAATGAGAGGTTACTGCTTAAAATGTACTTATAGTATACCTTAATTTTGCCATATTTCTTTAACATTGGTAATTCTGTATTTTAGCCCAGACTAAGCTAACCCCGCCACAGACTTAATGTGCCTGTCCCAAACCAGGAACAATAGACCAGTGGTTGTCGTTGTTTTAATAGTCATTTATTGTTATTCGTTCGCCATTTTGTCAATGGATTAGGGCGATTGGTGTGTTTTATGGATAGGTACTCCTTGAAATGTACATAAAGCATACCTATTTTTTAATTGTTTATTTAACATGGGTAATTTTGTATTTTCTTTCACAGCTTTCGTAACGGACTCCGGTTTATTATTAAAGGTCGTTAGTTTAGTTTCAACTGTTACAGTGTGTCAGTTGGTAGAAGGCTGCCTTATGGACAATCATGCCAAACAAACTTTTTTTTCTTTTATAAACAATATATGTCCTGTTTGATTTCAACTATTCAAATACCAGTTTAAAAATTATCTAAAAATTATCATGATCATGTTTGATAAATTCATTGTAAAACCGGTTTAAAAATGTTAATTCTGGATTTTCTACTAAGATGGTGTAAATTGTCATCGCACAAAAACATTAATTTATATAATTATTTATATACATTGTACGTTTCTAATGAAAACCATTAAATAAATATTGTATTTCATAGTGTATCGACATAAAGGCCTGCGAATCTCATAAGGGTATATATTGACTGATTGTTGGTTGCTTAACTTTCAGTGGCATTTCATGCTTATTTTGGACGGGAACAGGTTCATCAATTATCAAAATTATCGAACGTCTGATTGGGGTGGGACACAGCAGGACAAGCTTTTTACTAAAAATGGAAAATGGGAGGGATGAGTAGGGATGACAAATTTAGCCTTTTGTAGCGACGTTATCCTTCTTTTTTCGAAATCTACAAAAACAGGATATTTTACGTGCATAGAACGCGGCCTTCTCCACACACGTCATCAACTTTGGTCCAAGGCCAGGCTTTTTTATTATGACCTGGAAGCCCCCAACAAGAAGGCTCCGACTATCCGCCATCTGCGGATCGTGTTTGATCATTTCTGTGGGTCGAGCCCCTGGGACCACTCCGGGCCCCAGTTCAGGTTTGGAAACTTATACAACTGTTTGACAAAGGAAACGTTGCACGCAGATTGTATCATAATAAAAAAATACTTGATTTTTAATTTATCTGTAGGCGTGTCAAAGTCAACTCCATAAGCATTTAATAAAATTGTGATAGGTAAGATTCCTTCTCAAAGGTTGAAAATACAGTTTCTTAACCCTGACACTCTGACAATAGCTTCATAATTAACAATGATTAATTAGGGTTTCAATTGAATTTCTTAACAAAATTTAATTAAACTTTTGCAAATCAAAACTGTTGATGTTAGTTATGTATAACTTTGGAAGGCTGTGAAAATCATGCCATATTTTCTATTTCTATATGATGTGTCAAATACAAAGCTTATAGAATTCCGGTTTTTAATTTGTTGAAATCAAACCTGACCTATGAGCAAACGCTTAAACCATATATATTACTTATAAACACTTGGTACTTCTTGTTAGGCTTTAATGTCAAATTCTAGTTTCTTCATTTTTTAAATCACTATTTTTTTCAACATCTCCACCCTCGGACTCCTGTTGGTCATCATTGTAGGCATGGGGAAAGTTTTAGACTCTGTGACATTATCAGATGAATGCAAGTTATGCCTAAAAATTGCTAAAAAACGAGAAACCCACCAGAGATTTTTAAATTGTTTGTTGAACAAGAAAAATATTGTACATTGTAGCATGACGAATTCGCTGAAAACAATGAGGGAAAATAAATGTATTACAAAATACAAATATCAATTTGATGGACTGATTGGCCATTTCGTTGATTTAAAACTCGTCAGCAGTGCTCAAAGTCAAAATGTTGGAAATCCCGTTGAAATACAATGACATTTAATAAGCACTACCTCAGAACCAAAACAATCTAAATAAATAGGAACCCAAACTAAGCTAAGGGTTACCTCTGCATTAGAAAGAAGACCATAAGACATTTATGGATATTTCACATTTGAACGGAAAACTTAAAGGCATTTATGTAATGGTCATACCAAGATAAAGATTCTGGCTACTGTGCTGCGAATGTCTAGAGGACTATAATCCACCAGCAGTGACAAACACACGGTATAGTTTAGTAACTTTAATAAGGTCAAATGAAAAAAAAACCATAACCTAACTTATGTTGGTAATCGTGAAAGTTCAGCATATGGAAATAAAGTCGATTTAAAAACGTAAGGAGCAAATGTTCAAATTGCAAAATGGGACTGAATTGGACATAAGCAAGTTCTAATGGGAATAGACCCAAGACGATATTCAGACCAGTTCAAAGTATTTAAAAGCCAGAATATGGAATATATGCCAGAAAGACATTACCCTTTCTGATAATATAGGATTATTGCACGAATATTGGTGAATATTGTCCCGAGTAGAATATTATATTGCACGAACTTTCGAGTGCAATATAATATTCTACGAGGGACGATAATCATCAATATTCTTGCAATAACCCTTTTATTGTATGGCAAAACCGTTAAAATGCTTAAATCATCAATTTTGAACATCAATGACGTCGCTTTTTCAGAGAAATATTGCACGGCGTGCAATATCGTGGAATATTGCACGCTAACGTTTGGTTACGTTCTACGTGGAATATAACATTGCTATACAATAATCTGAATTATAAATGAATCAATATAGGTATTCTGGATAAAGAAAGCAGCATATTAACAAGCAATGGTCTGAAAGCAATGGGAAAATACTAGTTAACCAATGTTAAATAAGTAATGGGAATTTGATGTGTTATGACCATGAAAGATAAAGGTCAACTGTCACCGCATTCATGCTACCTATAAAAAACCGGAGGAAATTTAAAAATCTAAATGGCCTTAACAAGACCTTCAAAAAGACTGGATTACAATCCTTGTGAAAAGCTCTAAATCAACCCAATACACAAAGCTTGTATAAGAAAGATAATACTGCTTTTAGATGAATATTATCAAAAATGAACATGTAACTAACCATTAAACAAAAGATAAACATATGACCTATATACCTTTGTCGACAACATTTATACGAGGATCTGATTTATTTACAGCAAAACTTCAACCGACAAAAAATAATTTATATTCATGGTAAACATGTGATATCTTTTAGTAAGAATTAGTGTGGTAAACACACTTAACTTCTTTTTGTTGAAACACCAAAGTAAAAAAAAAATACAATGTACAAGTTTATCAATGATGCACAACTATGGTAAATCCCGATTTGTCTCTTTGCATATTTCACATTTTAAGGAGTAACCTTTAATCACGGGCATAAAAATTGTAACATTTATACACAGCAGACGATATACTTAAATCTAAACAAATCCAAACAGGAGACAAAATCAAGACTTTTCGAAGTTTGATGTCTGAATTACGATATAAAATCATTCTGATAAATAAATTGTACTAGCAACATACAAAGGAAATATTCTAACTTTATATTTGACATATGAAACTTGCTCAAAATTAACAGACATTAAGTAATTTTTTATCAAAACTAAATTTGGAAATGCACGTGGTATTTTGATAATGGAAAAAAAATATATGAAACGGACAATAAACTCAACAACAATTCTACATAATGAAAATACACATGACAGAAATAGGGAAATGCATCGTAGTCAAAGATTTCATTAATAAATATTATGAGTTTTAAATGTACAGGAGACAAGCCGAAAGCTAAAAAAGGCTACCGAGTGATCGTGAAGAGCTTCAAGTCGACCCCTTTGCAGTTTTTATTGTCTCCTGTTTGATTCCTTGGCTTCTAAGCGTCGTATTTTTTTCGCTAGCAACGAGTAAAAAAATCAGTATTAATGGTCTGTCAAACCAATATTGTTTGTACAAATTCTCCGTTGGAACACAAAGACTCTAAGTACATGTTTTTAGTTTCTATAAACGAGAGGGTTATCCTGTTATTTATGTTTAAGTTCCTATCATTGAAATACTTATAGTCAAAATATTTAAGACATACTATTAACTTATAGAAATTAACTTTTTTATACGTACCTGAACGACAATAATAAATAAAAGCAAATAATCATTATGAAAAAAAACCAGATCAGATCCTACGTAAAACAAAACCCATATTTTTAATCCTGAAAAGTATTATTAAATCCACCAACACATGGCGTGATACAACGCAATTTTGATCATCTTTGGTGCTAACCATATCATTATTTACTTTTGATGTTGAGTTCATCTGTGTCTTAAAACAAAGTTCACAACAGGAAAACGATAACAATGGCATAGTCGACGTTTGCCCTTCATATAAATATGACCTCTAATTAAAAAAAAAATTGAACTTGCTAAAATGTCAACAAGATTACAACTATATTCAGTAGACTTTAAGTGTGTTATTATGAAGGAAATATCAAATATTTCATTGATTTTCTATCCCAAAAATCTTCTGCAGACAGCATTTATAGCTATATATTTAAAATAGTTGAAGTTAAAAAATGATCTATATCAAATATGTTTTAATGCAGCCATGGCATAATCAAACAACACCTAGTTAACATTGAGGTTTTACACAATACTATGATGAACGACAAAATTATAGAACCTCGACTTATTTCGTTACATTTACATAAATGTTACATTTAAATAAATGCCTTTAATTTGTTCGTTCAAAATTGGCCAAAAATACTAGTAACTTCTAAAGCTCTTCCTTCAGGTGCGCAGGTAACCCTTAGCTTAGTTTTGACTCCTGTTTATTTAGATTGTTTTGGTTCTGATTTTTGTGCTTATCAATTTGCATTGCATTTTAACCGGATATCCAAAATTTTATTTTCGAGCACTGGTGAGGAGTTGTAAATCAACGAAATGGCCATACGGTGCATAAAATTGATATCTTTTTGTGATACATTTATTGTTATGAGTATTGTTATCATTATGATATTTATTTTGATTCAGTGACAGGAACAACATTGGGAATATTAAATCGACAGAAATATATATAAAGAAAATGAACTTAACACTTAAAATTTATGTTGTTTTTGGTTCCTTTTCTAGTTTCAATCACGGTTCGTCGAACATTATTTGAATTTGGTGGAGGGGTTATGTTTTATAAATGAGCAAGAAGATAGGTTTAAAGTTATTTTTATCATTTATATTTTTTTTATGAAAATACATTTTACAATAACATTACTATGATCAGATAAATGAGAATTTTTAAATAGAAAACAAAGGCAAAATTGAAGTCTTACATTTAAAAATTAAGATGCAATTATATTATAAATATATTAATGATATGAAAATTATGACATTGTGTAAAACACAATCCGTCAGTGCAATACGAAAGTTCTAAAAATTGTTATCCTGTACCAAACATGACTCTCTTGTCAATACTTCACACCAAACACTGAAAATTTATATATTTTGGTAGATGTGTCGTGCATTATATAACATTTTTAGATTTTGCATTTTCACAAGGATTTCAAATTATTTCTATTTTTAGTACAAAATGTAATTGATGGTTTAAATAAACTCGGTTGGTTTATAAAGTGCTTTGCATTTAAACTAGCTGTCAGATCTTAAAGTTGATTCTTTTTGTATTCTGTATCGACTTTAAAAGTTAGAGCGAATGCATTCAATTTTTAGATTTTTTATTGCTGTATTCTAACGCCACTGTTCTACGTCGGATTGGGGGGTATGCGCTTACAGATATTTTGTACGCCGCCTATACTTTTTGCGCTCCACAATGCTATGAACCTTGAGTCCTGTGATTGGCAATGTTTGTATGGTTGACTGTCTTACGATTAAACTATATTTGTTCCAGAATAAATACATTTGAAAATACTCTTGCCCATTAATATGGGATATTTTTTATTTTCGACCTTACGTTAGAATTCGGAATGGCTGGACTTTTTCACAAAAATATGTGTTTCAGAACTCATTAAACTAGCCATTGGACAAAATTTTTAAATTGGACACTTTTGTAGCTTGAAGTCAAATAATGGGATTTGCTTGAATATAACTGGCATTCTGGCTCATAGTTTTTGCAGTCAAGTCTCCAAAATCGAACTTTTGATTCAACTGATTTTAATATTACATATTTATGACCAAGTGTGTAGTTTTATTCTTATTAGACATTTTACACTTCTCTTTGCTATTCAAAATGTATGCTTTCAAAGTTTTATAAATGTTCATTAAGACAATCAAGATATATTTTACTATAAGATAGAATTGTTTTGTATAACTCATGATAATTATTTTAAACAAATAGTCTAATTAGTCTAGTATAAAAAAAAATAAAGAGCATACCTATCTCGGATATCAACATGAAGCTATCTTCATAATTTGCTCGGTTTGAATTAAAATATCCTGCTACAGAATGATACACATGTAACATAGGAATAATTTGCACTATGTATCAGTTTTGCATTTAAAAAGGATGATATTTTACCTATCTTTTTTTCCATTTATAGAAAAAGATACTAAGAAAAATGTACAGTTCTCCGAATCCGATTACACACTTCCTCTTTGATTTGCGGAAATCAATTTTTTAGATGACATCACTTGTAATTTTTGTAGTTATATTGTCTTGTTTATTTCTTAATGACAACTTATTTATTATTAAAATAGCACAAAATTTGGTCGGTTCCTATTAAACGTTGAACCTCATTTTTTAAGATTTACAAAAAGTGTATAATTTGGTTAATTCAAATTCCAACAAATTTGTCTGTAAACGTAATAAATAATGCTATCTTTTTTTTTTTTGGTTTGCCGAAATGAAAGCTGAAGATATTTTACTGAATGTTTGCTTTCTCTTTACTGCGTTCTTGATGCAAACAGGTAAATTATTTTTTGGAATCTATTATTTTTTTTTACTTTTCGCAAAATTCTTTGAAAGTTCAATGTCATATTTTACACTTTAGCTTAGATTTATTGAAATAATTAAACAAATTAAGAATTTTTTATTTCAGAGTGAGTGAATGCAATGAATTTAACTTTTCCTTTAGTTACAATGCGAGTAGGCATTTTCTGCCTGGAAATGGAAACAATTATTTGAAAAATCGATTTTATATCAAGCAATAGTATTTGAATATCAGACTTGTTGTTTTAGAGTGGTTATTATTTTCGTTTTCTGTTAGACACAAGATTATTTCCATTAGTAACAAACCGTGTTGGACTTACAGTGGGATGCGAGTTTCTATTCCGTGTTGGAGGCCTCACTGTGACTTTGAGATGAAGAACAGCAATCAAAGCGCTGTTCCTTTGCTTGGAATTTTTTTGTGCATATGTGATTTTTGTGTCATGAATATTTACACCATATCCCCTTTTTCTGTTGGAATACAATCTTAATATTACTAATGATTTTATAATGCATGTCCATTGATATCTTTTTCTTGTCTTCATAAAACTAAAAAATGAATGATAAAAGATTAGCTCTGAAAAATTTACTGTTTTCGATTTATTATAAATTTAGTTCGAAGCAAGAAACAACAAGGCATTTCTGAGACATTGTTGAAATTGCCATTGTATGATTTTCATCTAAATTTACCATTAAATGGTAAAATTGTATGGAAATATAAACTTGTGGGTCAGATCCAACAAATCTATTCATGATTTTTCATCATAGGGATTGTTTCATATTTTTGGTCTCTTTCTGCATAAGGGGTAAAACGACCATTAAATGCTCTTTAACATTCTTTGTAAAATTTGTCATTTACAAACTTTCATTAATTTTACGTCTGAAGTTTAACTAAAGTGACACTCATATCACCCTTAAACAAAATAATACCCCTACCGCTGCTCTGAATGTTATATACTAATAGCTTGCATATAAGGTAGAACAGTCATACTGAACAAGGAAATTCCTTAATTTTGCACTTGTACTTTCAGTTTGACATATTTAGAGGTCATCATTGGCAGTCTCTATTTTTTTAATGTGGCAATAAATTCAACTGCTAATGGTGGATTTACACCTAAAGTTTGTATTAAAATTAAAGATGGCCGCCACAGCTGGAGTTTGTTTGACTCTAGACCTTTTGAAAATTTTGTTCAATTTCTTTTTATTGAAACTATCAAATTCATTAAAATGAATTGTTGTGTTAATGCTATTTGTATAGTCACATACAAAAATATGTTTCCCGCGCCTATCGGATATTTAAATGGCCGCCAAAACAGGACTTGATTCAACTAACACCTGAAGGGAAGTTTCTTTAAAAAGCTTAACTGAAACTATAAAGCTATTGTCTTGTAAATGATCCGAAGATGATCCTCAATATACTTTATGTCAATCGAGCAGAATAGATGGTCGAAATGGCGCATAGGAGGACTAAATTAAAAAAAGGGCCGTTTATTTAAATGTTCAATATTCAATGTTTTCCGAAAACAACTGAACAGGTTGATATGATTTGTTAGGTGAACGATCCTTTGCTGATTCTACGAAGGTCATATTTACTCTGATCTGTAATTTCAGAAGTCCATCTCAATCGGACAGATCTTAATTTCGGACCCTACAAGCTGATTGAACTAATTCTTATCGTTGGTTGTTTCACTTCAAATTTGACGTTTTTAAGCCGGTCGGAATTCTATATGGCTGTAACAGTCTGTCTTTGTTTAGTAGACTTCATTTCCTAAATGCTAAGGATATTCGCTGCTCACGTTCAGCCATTTTTGTAAATTTGCGAACTTCTCTTGTTTTATAATTTCATAGCATCGATATTTTTTGCCCATTGACGACACTGTTTTTATAAATATATTTAACACACTTAAAATGAAACTTGAAAAGTTTTTATGAAATTCTTGTTATTTCTTCTAGGGTTTTCATGGAAAAACCTATTAAGAGAAAACCTTTGGATAATCAAATGAGACCCTTTTTCCTCTAAATTTTCAAATGATTCTATTTTGAAAACAAGCATACTGACCCATCATTTTTTCTGCTTATTTTGCTAAAAGGGAAAGATTTTTTATGCATCATAAGCTTTTGAAATCCTTATTATTTTCAATATCAGCATCGAACATCCTTTATTAATAATCTGGTATTAAGTGTTAAACACAGCCTCTGTTACTTTTCATTAAACACACGTAACACTATCAGAGAAATGCTAGATTAACACGGTAGTCATATTTAATGTTAATAGCCAAACTAATAGCTTTGACACTACAGATGCTATTACAAGAAAGACACGAAATAGCAGTATTCATTTTTAATAAAAAACGTAAAAAGAGATGAAAGTATTGTATATACATTTTAATATCATTTTAGTATAGTTATTTGTTTCAAGGTCAAGATTTGCAAAATGATGAAGTCTTAATTTCAAATAAAAAGAGAACTTTAGTTTTAATTAACTATTTTTTAAAATAAATGTATGTCAGAAAAACATGATCCACATCTTAGGTTCTTTTATAACTGATATTCCAAAGCCGAATTTAACTGCGTGTACAGCGTTTTTATTGATTTACCTTCATTATACACACTTAAAGCAAAAATAAGGAAGATCATGAATGAATTAATAACATTTATGTAAAATGATATTAAAGTAATAGTTTTCTTAATGTCAGTTTTAATTTACGCATCGAGTAACGGAAATCATCACAAAATAAAAACCTCATTTGATCTGCATTTTGACCAATCGTACACTGACTAGAGCACATTTTAACTAATGCTACACTGTCTTGAAAAGTTAATTTCAGTAAACAGTAAAACTTTTAAGTGGGGTCTACTATTTCAATTTGCATTTAAGTTCAGTCTTTTTGGAATGTCGTTAACCTAAAATTCTAAATTTAAAAGTAATGGTTAGGCGAAAATTAAGTATAGCGGAAAGATGGCAAGCAGATGGCATGTCACAGACAGGTTTAAGCAACAGAAGTGTGGCACAGCGTGTTGTCGTGCACCATTCTGCGATTGACCGTCTTATGGATGATTTTCAAGCGACAGGCACGGTAAAGTATCGTCCGCGATCGGGTATGCCCCACAAAACTACCCCAAGAGAGGATAAGCTCATAGTCCGTCGTGCCGGGAGGGATAATTTTACCACGGCTGGTCGTATACGTGCCGGTTTGCATTTTTGGGACAATGTGTCTGTTCTGACTGTATCAGGCGACTCAATGCTCAGCATTTGCGTGATAGGAGACCCATAAAACGAACGGAGCTGACAGCACACCATCGGATAGCTCGCTTGAATTCCAGCTTTAGTTTTCAGTGTAGTGTTGTGTTTTCTATGTTTGTCTTTTGTTTCATTTTGTAGGCCATGGTCTTGTCTGTCTTGCGACTTAACGATTTCTGTCTGTCCCTTTGGTATCTTCGAATTCCTTGAACTGGTCATCTGACGATTTCCAGTGGAATATACGAAACTGGAGACACGTTCATTGGTCCGACGAGAAACAGCGGCACAGAAACATTGCGATGAAAATGTCATGGTGGGAGTGCTGTCACTGTATGGGGTTGCGTTTTCAATTGTAAGTTACCCTTGAACGTTCTTCAAGGTAATCTCAAAGGCGTTGGTTACCATGAAAACGTGCTTTACGCGCATGTGGTGCCACATTTCGACAAACAACTGACTGGCCGACAGACCCATCTTCATGGACGATAATGCCAGATCACACCGGGCTCGGTTAGTTCACTCATTTTTACAGCAGAAGGCGATTGATACCTTCGAGTGGCCCGTCATGTCCCCGGACATGAACCCAATTGAACACGTTTGGGATTTTATTGGTCGAAAATTGAACCAGCGCGTTCCACCTTGTCGCAATATTGCCGAATCGACCAACGCAATAGTGTAGAAATGGCAGAGATTTCCACAACACCGGCTTCGTCGTCTGGTTCTTGGAATGAGGATGTTCTTTACACGACGTCTCGATGGATAATATCGATTTCAAAATGAATATCAATGATAATCTATAAATCACTTTAATAGTTCTAATCTGATTTCTTGGTTATATGTCTACAATTCATTT
>JAULBM010206482.1:0-17323 GCA_032357055.1 Geukensia granosissima
CCTACCCCCTAACTCCCGGTTCCCTACCCCCTAACTCCCGGTTCCCGTCCCCCCTTCTCCCGGGCTCCCGCCCCCCCTGTCCACCCCCTCAATTCTGTCTTTGAAAACCATCTTGAATATCCAATCAGTGCAAAAAAAACCAAAATGTTTGTAGAGTACAAACCAAGGATCATTTACAATACAAATCATTTCAATTAGTTTGGGAGTTTCAGATATGAAGGAATTTAAACACATTTTCCATAGGGTCCATTTTAAACTAAGCATGGGTATGAATGCCATCTCAAATTTCTGATAAGCAAAAAAAAAAAAAAAAATCAGTGTAGAAGACCTGATACAATGATCATTCTTAAACAAATCATTTCAATCAGCTAGGTACCATCAGAATGGCCTTGATCTGGGAGAAAAAAAGAAAGAAAAGAAAGTACACCACTATCCAATAAATATTTATGTTTGGTCCTGATGAACATTTCACAATTAATCATAAGACTTACGACTGCTCATAAGTCCTGTATAACTTATGTAAGTTACCATCACTTATAACACTTACCTTTTGTGAAATGCTCACCTGATTGGCAAAATAGTTTAAGAGTAAATTAAAAGGGAAACTGTAGATAGATGATGGTGGGAAAACGGACAAGATGTGATGACAAAAGCTCACTTGACTGTTTGGGTCAGGTGTCCTAATAATGGTCAGTTCTATTATTTTAAAGCATCTCATAAATTTCATTCTTAATAATTGTAGACAATCTAGTATATATAGCCTTAAAAGGATGTACTGACAAAATGTTTGCTCTTTGAAGATTTGAAGAAGAAATTGAACAATGCATTGAATGGAACACACCATTATTCATAAATGTCACAGACTTTAAAAAGAGCTTTCAGCAGCACCCACTGAGAAACATTTTTGGAAATATTGACAGCATACTGTATACCAACAAAATTTATGACTCTCATGAAGCGTTTCATCCAAAATTTTGAATGCAACATTATATTAAGAAACAACATCTCTGATCCATTCAAAGTGAAATCAGGTGTCTAACAAAGATGAATTTTTTTCACCTATACTATTCTTGATTGTTAGATTGGATACAAAGAAACGTAACATCAGTTAGTAATGGAATACAATGTACAATGTATAATGTTCAAACAACTATTCCCTATGTCAGGCTTTTGTGGAGTGTTCTGACCTTCTCTCCTGATTCATAGAATAAGAATTACTTTTAAATTTCTGTTCAGGTGTGCCTTAAACCATTTTTGCATGATATCTAATCCTATATTAATTAATTAATTATTTCACAGCATTGACAATGTTGACTCTTGGGTTTCCCGTTATCAGGTGCAAAGAGCCGCTTGCGGCAAACAATTGACACAATGTCAAATCCAAATAGAGAGTTAAAAACTCGGTGCAACTTAAAATACATTATGATTGCTTAAAAGTTTTACTGCAAGTTGCATTCAATAAAATAAACAATATAAAAATATTTTATAAGAATACAGCAGACAGTTTTTATTTCATAACCTTTTTACCAGTTCCAACAAACTCTGACATGAAGTACAGAATATCTTGATTCTGCTGATGACAGAGCAGAAATATCAACAATATATCACAGATCCAGTAACCATCAATAACCTTCTGATTGAAAAAAGTAGAAGAATTTACATATCTTGGAAACAATTAGCAATGGAATTGGAGCAAAAAAGGACAAAACAATCAGAATATCAAAAGCTCATACAGCCTTTCACAGACTTCAGCTAATCCGGGAGTCACAAAACTTGAACATAAACACGAAGCTGATGTTATTCAACAGCATTGTCAAAATGTCCTCCTTTATGCTTCAGAATGCTGGAGAATAACACAAAGGGACATACAGAAGGCAGAAGCATTCCGTAATAGCTGCCTCAGATAAATCCATTGAATATTCTGACTTAACAAAATAACAAAAAGGAATGTGTTTCATATCACTAAATGTAGTAACATCTCAATGCAGATAAAACAGCAGGGCTTTAGGTGGCTAGGTCATATCCTAAGAATGCCTAAGATTCGGAAAATTGCTTTGCACACCACTAGGGAAATGAAAGCCAGGAAGACATCACACCACTTGAAGGAGAACTATGAAAGCAGAACTTCAAGAGGAAGCGTACACCTGAGGGCACGTTCAGCACTTGGTAAAAGGACAGGAACAAAGAGAGGAATTTTGTTGGTGCCTATGTCCCACCAGGGATGAGGAGGAATCCTTAAAATTAATTTAAAAAAAAATCAAATTGAATCCCATCAGCAATAAAACAAACCAGTTTGGATTCATTCCAATCAAAATAATAAATCTTCCAGCTTATAGTAAAACATACCTGCAGATTGGTGGATCCTCTTTATCATCACAATACCCGTTGTCATTACAGTCAGGAGTACCAGCACAGTCTGGATACTCACATCCAATACCAGTCCATCCTGGTCGACACGTGCATACATGTGTAGAACTTTCACAACCACCTAAAAAGAGATTTAAAAATAATTGAAAAGCCATGATGTGCCATTTGAGGGGGTTGATGATCAGGAGTAATTTTCCTTCCTTGTGATCAGTCATGTTCTTACTTGTCCTCATCAATTTTCATTTCTATAATATATCCTTTCTATGATTCCTGAAGAATTAAGGCTTTTTGATAAATTATTCAAAATCTATGAAATTCGTGAGCAGATTTTATAAAGAAGCCTGACATTGCAATAACAGAGGCTGCAGCCACTGACTCTTAGTTTGCCTTTACTACAGCTATTTTGGATATTTAACATTATACAAAAGCTAAATCTGAATATGTGTAGACACAGAAAAAGAAATCACTAAACAGTTATCATAATAAAAAATATATGATAATAAATTATCATCTAAACTTTGGGTGACCTTACATGCAGCTGATGAGAAAAGAACCTAAGCAAAAAAAAAAAAAAACAAGATCAAGTTGTTGGACCATAAAATTAGGCCACGGGACAATACCATATGGCAGACTGACATATACAATCAAACTGGTATAAATAATCACATCAAATATTGTTGGTATGTGATATGTAGTTACAAATGGTCTGTTTTTTGCATGAGAATTTGATACAAATTATTTAACTGTGAAAATAAGGTAAAAGAAAGCTAATTAAGCCTGACTGATATATACATATAAGAATGAATTAGGACACCAAATATTTTGACCTACATGTATCATGTATAGTTGCTGAGGAACTGAACTAAACCCATTAATCTGACTAATGTGGCTAACCATGAAAATGAGGTCAATGACAGATAACATATGACAGAAAGATGTGTATGAACACACATAATATTGATGAACTATCATGGTTTGGTGACTGTAAAAAAGACTTGAATCACAAAGACTTAACTTTGGTCACTTTCACATGTAAATTAGGTCATGGTCCATTGACATGTGTCTGGCTGGCAAGTTCAAACTGTGAACTGTATCGATACGGAATTTGGTTCCCCTAGATCAAACAGTTTCAGATATATAAAACTTTCAAAAACATATATGCTACTACCTTGGAATAATACCTTTGTTTTGCTTCTATGACTAAATTCTAAGCAGAGACAAAAACTTTGATTTGTTTTATTATTCATCTATCTTTTAATGCAAAGAAAAATAATTTTGAAAACTGAAGGAAATAGTTTTAACAATTGTTATTAAATATTCAATAGTATTTTCGTTAGAAACCAGAGGCTCAGAAGCCTGAGCCTGTATCACTCACCTAGCATTAGGCCAATCAGAAACAATCATTAAATGGCCAACTGTTGCAATGACTGATGTATAACTTTATAAAGGATCTCAATTAGATGATTCCTGTTAAATATTCTTAGTGTGACCTGCAGTTTCAGGGAATTTTTTTATGTATCAGCCAAAAAGAAACAAGACAAACTGTGAGCAAAACTCACGAAAGATATTCCAGTTCACAATGGAATACCTGCCCTTGTAATGGGCCCATATAAAATTCCTTTTTATGTGCATATCTACACATTGTGTCAAATGTTCACATAAAGTTTCATTGAAATTCATTGAATGGTTTAGGAGGAGATCAGCTTACAAGGTATGTGGACAGAGGGACTAACAAACAGGGTGATTCCTATATACCCTGTGGGGAAAGTTTGGGGAGTAAAAAATTAGAGGGTATAACAAGAATTATCTATGCATGGCCACCATGTCTTAAGGCTGATCAAGAAGATATATGGAAACTTTATGAAGAACCCTGCATAGATGCTTCCTGTCAAATATTGTTCCATTTAGCCAAGCATATTCAGAGGAGAAGACATATTTATGTTTCGGATTGTTACCATATGAGCAAACTTTGTAAAGGACCTTCCATAGATAATTAAGATCAAGTTTGGTACATTTGGTGTGGTGGTTTCAGAGGAGAAAATGTAAAAGTTTATGGATAGATGTCAGACACCGTCGTCACACCAAGTGACGACAAAAGCTTGCATGGGTTTTGGCCAGGTGGCCAAATAAAGGAAAGTATGCTGCTTGATACAACCTTACAAAAAAATCATCAAATGTATCTACACCTGGTGGTGATAAAACAGTGTTATTTTCAAGGTTAGACTACTTTCCATTTGAAACAGAAGAAAGCATCTCAAATGTAAACAATGCCAATACTAAAATAATGATTGTATGTGCATTATGTATTATCTTAGATAAACATTTTAAATACATTGATGAGTCTGTATAAAGCTTTTACAAATTAGGTCTTGCCTGTTACAATAACTTATTGCAGCACTAGTCTTGCTGACCTGACTCGTAATGGTACTTGTAATGCAACAGGCTTGATCTGATGACTAAACCTTTACCCACACAGTGTATAATGTGTATTTACTACTCTACTACTTGTGCATGTTACTGTGTTATATATTACTTTTTGAAGTAAAGTTGGGCTTAATAAATGAATCCCTTTAAAAAGCCCCTTTAATTTAATCTAAATCTATATATATGCATTACCTCTGTCAGAGCAATCTAAGTTGAAGAGTCCAGGACAACCAGGAATATCACACAGTTCTCCTTTCCATCCTGTGATGTAATCACATTTGCAACTTCCATTAAAAATCTTTCCATTTTCAGAGCATTCTGAATTACATCCTACACCAGCAAAGCCAGGATCACATTTACAAAATCCAGAATTCAGGGGTGTTTCTGTACCATTAACACAAGGATCATTACAAGCAGGTCCCATCCAGTCCCCGGTACAATTTTGACATTGTGGAGGATCAAAGTTCCACTCATCACATACACCACGGCCATTACAGTTTGGTTCCCCAGGGCAGTCAGCTATGTGACAGGCCACACCCATCCAGCCAGCAAAACAACTGCATTCTCTGTCCTCACTGTTGCAGTCACCATGGCCACTACATTCAAGATTTGTGACGGGATTTCTGGGACATCCTGGCACTTCACAGTATGTTCCACTCCAACCAATCAGAGGGTCACAATAACAACTTCCATCTCCAGCACAGACCCCATTACTGGAACATTCGATGTCACACCCTGTACCATGGTAGCAAGTCTTTTCACAAACACAGATATTGGAGTCGTCTGGGAGGCCATGCACACATGGATCTCCACAGGCTGGTCCGGCAAAATTGTCATCACAACTAGTACACTGTGGTGGTTCAAAAGTAGTGTTACAGTAGCCATGACCATTACAGTTTGGATCTCCCGGGCAGTCAGGTGATCCACAATCATTTCCTAAAAAGTGTATTAAGAATCAGGTTAAAATGGTAATCAGCAATTAATCTTTATTCAGACATTAATAGCACATAAAAAAAGACAATTTAAAAATTATTACTTAAAACACAAAAATTAATTGTTTATTCCTCACTAATTCAAGATGATTGCAAAAATATCAAAATTTTCTTGTTCTGTAGTGATTACTCTCTTATTGTTCATAACTGACATGAGACTTGGGATAGTTTATCACAAACTGATATAGTATCATGGTTGAGATGGAACCCTACTGTGTATATGTGTGTTAAAAACAAATTTTTGCTAAGATACACACTGTTACTTGTAATTTTTCTACATTTGACAAATATTAAGACTTCTCACAATTACTTAATGAATTACCTGACCATCCTGGATCACAAATACAGGAACCAATGCCTGCCAAACAAATTCCATGTCCAGAGCAAGATTTAGTATTTATTGATGGACATCCTGGTCTGGTACATTTGTCTTCCTGCCAATTGTCTAAACAACTACAAATTCCATCTACACAGTTTCCACGGCCATTACATTCTGATTGACAAAATTCTCCGAGATGACATTCATCACATTCACATTTTCCTCCAACACACTGACCGTGATCTCCACACATCACTGAGCAATCATCACCATGGTAACAAGGGTCACAGACACAAGTTCCAATGGCAGTACATTTTCCGTGTCCAGAGCATGTGGTGTCTGGTTGACACTGACTGTCACATCTGTGGCCTACATATCCCGTGTCACACACACAGGTACCATCTTCCGCACATGTGCCGTGACCTGAACATGTGACCACATCAGTGCAATTGTACTGACAGTCTTTTCCTACAAAACCTTCATCACATTCACATTCACCCATATTGTATGACCCATGGTTGCTGCAAAGATTTCCTGATGACTGACACAATGATCCTTCACCTCCATTACCATATTGTCCATATCCATATCCACCACTGACAAATCTGTGTTTCAACAGAACTTTGTGGGTGTAGTTACCGGTATAAGTTCTAATTCTACCTCCACCGCCACCTCCTCCTCGGATAGTACAACAACAAGATGAACATGAAGTACAACTTCCACTTGAACCGTCTCCACCGTTAGCTGATAATACACCCCATCCTTCAATGATTTCACTGTCAAGCCACACAGAGCCTCCACTACCACCACCGCCACCATCATTTCCCACAGCTCCATCCATATCTATTTTTCCTTCAAGATACATTGCATTTCTAGTGATTACCTTAAATGAAGAACCTCCCCAGCCTCCTTCCCCAAGACTGCTAGAACCTCCACCACTTCCTGCTCTGATGGGTAAACAAATCTCATCATATGTGGAAATACTTTCTCCACAGTAGTAATTACCACATGCATAATAACGTCCTCTACCACCACTACCCCCATGAGCTGCCCCAGATCCTGAAGAACAGGAATTGCCTTTGCCTGGTCCAGTGGATGGTTTATAACCTAATCTTAGTCCTAAAACTGTACCAGATTTCTCTATATCAAATACTCCTCCAAATATAGTGCCAGATGTACTAACTTCTAACACCCCTGAATGTTCCAAGTGTATAAAATCAGAAATAAGATATGTTCCCCCTTCTGTTGTGTAATCTGTGTCATTCAATGCTGCCTTTCCACCATCAAGAACTGTAAATGACGTCAACTGATAAGCACCAGTGATGTCTTCACCCAAGTTACCCTTGAGGTTTCCATCATCTGTTAAACGTGTCATTCCTCTGGAGTACAAATGATCTAACCCTATCATTGTGCCATACATTGTCATTGTCTGTTCTACAAAGGCTGTGGGAGGGAATACAATAACAGATCCTTTTGAACCATAGAGATTAGCTCCAATACTGTCTTTCATTTTACTGTAGGATATTTGAACAGTTATACCAGCCTCTACTTGTAAAAGTCCTGTCCCAAGGTGAATGTGGTCAATGTATGTTTTTGTCTGAAAATCAAAATATTAAACAAAAATAAACTTAGTAATCTTCCCAGGAAGACATGTGCCACCTGCTACCTTTTTGCTTGTTGAGGCAAACATTGAAAGAAACAGGTTTAAATAGGTACATCCTTACATAAAACAAAACAAAAAGGTGTTCTTAATTTCTTAAAACATGAGGTGAAATAGTTAACCTTTTGATACTTAAGATGTGAAGTTTGGTTAATATGTGTTGCCAGGTTAGCCCTTAAAAACCAAAAGATGCCTTTGACCTGTCTTTGGTTTTTTGCCCCTGGAGATCCCCTTTAAGTCCCGAGAATGAACTGGGAGCACTTGTTGGATGGTAAGATAGTTTGGCCACAAAAAAGAACAAAACAATGAAATATTGCCAATTTGCTGGCAACAGGTTCAACAAATGTACCTTAAAAGCTAAAAATTCAACAAAATGGCATTTTTGGCCTGGGGTGGGCTGTTATTTGGATCTTAATGGAATATAGCTATGAAAAAAAGCAATTATTTTAGTTTTGTCACAAGAGCCAGGGCTGATGCATATGTCAGATGAACTGGAATATTTTTGAAATTTTTTTTTTCTGAATTTGACACCTAGTCAAGTAAAAATTACAATAAATGCCATAATCTGCCCTGTGGGACCCCAAAAGCCTGAGCTGGGAGCAATATAGTATGCATCACTTCCATAAAGCATGGTTGGGAAGACTGTTGCCCATTTTACTTCAAGCTGAAATCTGAAGCACCTGGGTCTATAGGTCTGGTATCCATGGCAACCAGAATGTCTTGGAAATGATCAAAATGAACACTTTTTCACCCGTGATCAGAGTTGGGGACCACCATGACACAACATGATATATTTCTTTAATTCTACTGAATGTCTAAACATTAAAATGCATTTATGACTAAGATGTTTCAAGTGTCTGTGTGGCATGGTATTTTTTTTGGCAAGTACTGGCTAGTTGTAAACAACGTTGTATTTGTTAAAAATATCACGTTCCTAGACCAATCAAAAACCAACATTTTTACATAAGGTAGAATTAGATTGATATCCCATTTTAAAACATAGGATTGGGTCTTCCTGGGAAGACATGTCACTGAGGCAACTTTGCCTTGTGTGGTTATGGCAGAAAGAAAACTCATTTATAATTGAAATAAAAGAGCCCCTCTCCCCCTTTGAAAAGGCAAAAATGATTTTATGCAATTGTTTTGCATGCAAGCATTATGTATTGTCAGGTTCCCCTTTTCAAAAGTCAGATCCACTTATGTAGGAGTATGTGGTGGCAAGTGGGCCCCCTTTTTTCAAAAGTCTGGGTCAGCCTTTGATAACTGGAATATTATCCATTGTGTCTGTATTTTGAATTAGATGATAGGAACTGCAAGTACTTTTTCCAGAACAATACATTTTGTTATATCTTGTTGTATTTGAAATTGTCTACATAATGTATATATACCAACGTCAAGACTTCAATCTAATACAGCTGGTTTTAAATTAAAAATAAGGATATGGAATAAATGCTGAAAAACTGCAACCAACTTCCTAATAAGGATTTTTTTAACAAAGGATTTAAATGTCTCTTTTTTACAGATTTTTACTGTTTTTGAAGCATATTTTAAAGTTGGAAAGTATGAGAAAATGCAGGAAACTATATATTTTTTGAAAAGAGTTGAACATCCTACAAATTATGTTAAAATATTTTGTTGTTTCTTGAATGTGCTAAATGTTTTCTGATAAATAACCTTCATCAGGTAAGCTAGGTACCAAAACATTGAAAGACCAAATCAAAATTTCACTGTTCTTTATTTTAATCACTGTCTTAAATTAGGGAGAGTTATTAGCAATCAAAATTCCCTGTTTCATGCTAGCACTTGCTAAGAGCCACTTTTGGCAAACAAATGACTAATTTTACATTGTAAAATCAGTGCAGCTTAAATTACATCTTATTGCTAAAAGGTATCATTGCAACTGGCTTGCATTGTTTTTAATCTACAAAATAAATATTATTTTATAAGAAAATGGTTGACAATTTTATATATTCTTCTTTATGAGATCAATAATATCCATCAAGATGTATGTAGAGGTGGATATGAGAGATGAAGTAAAGATGACCAACAATAATCTGTTTATTGTGGGATTGCCATGTTATGCCAGTGATGCTGTTTTTTCTTATGATGCGAAGAACAATGGAATCAATGATAATTTTTTTCATATCAGCGTAGTTCCCTGATAATAAAATTCTCAAGCTAGTTAAATCAAAGGAAAAACAAATAAACAAGTGATAAACATATCGTCGACAGGTCTTTTATGATATGACTGCAATGCATATATTTTCTTTTTTTATTAATATATTCACTCACTTTAGTAGGAATGGCACAAGCTCTATTGTACAAGTGTATTGCATTCAGAACATCATTGTCAATTCGAGTAGGGTAGTCACAGCTGTTGCCTTCTCCTCTACCCAAGTTGTTAATCCAAAGTTCTCGCCATCTGTCATTCCCAACATCTGTTTGTACAAACACAGTACCAGGGCCACCTGGATATACAGCACTGCCACCTGCAGCCACCAAATCTCCATTGAACAACATATATTCTGACAGGTATACGGCTATTCTCCCACCAGACCCTCCTCCATTAGCTAAAATGACATAGCAAGAGATAAAAAAAACATCACTCAAAAATCTCATTGGCAAGTCCTTTAGTTTTTGTATGCCTGTCTCTAAATTTACCATAAGGTCATGTTGAACCAATTTAGTTGGTAAATCATGATGCCAAAAGTACATTTTTTGGGTGGTTTGTCAAATAAGAAAATGAAATCTTTACTGGTCTGTAGTTACAATTTTTAAAAGTCAAATTTGTGACAATTTTCTCACATCCGGGACAATGGTATCCATGGTTTTCACGGATCGAGATTTCTCTCTCTTACACCAGGGGGTGGAAGATAAGGTACACGCATTTATTCCCGCCAAATTAATTTTTCATTGATAGTTATCGTAATATTGATTAAAATGTTATTTTAATTCATTTGGAGAATTATAATAGGCTTAATTATTTTAATATAAAATGTAGAATTAACGTTTATTTAAATTGTGTAAACACTCTGATTTTTTATAAGCGCAAACTTTTGCACCCGCTCATGTCTGTAACGTTGCATAATGGCAACAATGGCGTTAAGCCATTGGTGTGTGTATTTACAATATAAAATGTGAGAAAAAGAATCAAACACAACCAAAAGTACAAAACAGAAAATCTCAGACACCCTCAGGTAATATTTCTATCGTTCTCTGACTCATCAAGCCTCGTCAGAGAACGATAAAAATCTTACCCAAGGGTGTCTGAGATTTTATCGTCTTGTACTTTAGGTGGTGTTAGATTCTATATATCCTGCATTGTTCTTTTGAAACTAGATGATCCTAGGAATCTTAATCACTCACTTGGATTTCCTATACTGGTCTATATAAAACAAAGTGTGGTAGAAATTTGGTTAACTCTGAATATGGATCAGCACCTAAGTAACAACACTTGATATCAATCAATTAAGTTGTAAAAAATCTAATAGAAGATATTTTGTATGAGTTTCCATTAGGGTCCTGTGGTTAAGCTAAGTTCCCAACTGATGATCACGTTGGATGACAGATCAGCACTAAAGTAATAATAATTGGTCAGCATCTTGTAAGGAACATTCACACCATGCTTTGTTTCAATCTATGAAGCGGTTCTCTAGAAAAAGATTTCTATTTGAATTTCCCATAGGGTCATATGTTAAACTAAGTTCCAAGCTAGCAGCCATTAAGAGTGACAGACCAGCAATGAAGTAACAACACTTGGACAGCATTTTGTCAGTACCATTTACAACATCATCAGTAGTTTCAGAAACATTTTATTAGCGGTTCCTAAGAGTCAATGTTATACTTATTTCTACTTTATTAATCCATCTTGGTTGGTATTAGGTGGAAAAACCAGACAAAATCTTGAAAAGAGTACCACCTAAAGACCATTTCAACAAAGTACGATTGCAATTTGAGATAAAGAAAAGAAACTTTAGGCTGCTTTTCTTCTTTGTTAAGGAATCTGCCATCCCTATTTTTAAGAATTAGAAATGAAAATAAAAATGGATTTTGTCTTTTTTTTATTACTGCTGATTGGATTTTGATACTTAAGGGAGGTTTGGGTGTCTTCCACCATCTTGGATCACAACCCTGTGGTATTGACTTTTTTTGTAATTGCAAATATTTATTGTTGGATGAAGATACTTATGCAAAATTAAAACTGAATAAACATATTGAATTCTTTATCTAATGACACATTTGTATTTTACGCAATTACAGAGGATAAAGAGCTTTTTCATATTTTAGGAATTAAACGTTGACAGGGGAAGTTACTTTAATGACTTCATTTTATAAAGGAATGCACTACATAATTATAGATTTATTAATGTAGCAAGAAAATGAGATGGGTGATCCTAATTTTTCTTTTTATTTTCTGATAGTATATGATAAAGGTACCTTTTCCTATTTTATTTTAGAATTCACTTGTTTAATGTACTTTATATGGAGAAAAATGTAGTTTTTCCCTATATAATCAACAGAAAATGTAGGATTTTGCAAAAGCCATTCCTTAAAAACAAGTGCCTTTCTCTGTGTCAATATTCATGTGGAACCAAAATAAATATAATAAACATAGAAGTTGTCAGTGGATTTCTATTTTTGATTTGATTTCCTCCTTCTACACTACCTATTAGTCAAAAAAAAATCTGTAAACCAAGAAATAAATATGTGGCCTTACATGAATAAGTCCTATGGTATTTGAGGCCATCTTGGCTGGCAAGTAAGAATCTTAACATTCATTTCGAAAAAGGGCTATACAATGACTATTTCACAAAAGTTTTGTTGCAATTTGCTCAGTTATTCCAGAGAAATCAATTTTACCGAACAATAATTACCTTGTTTCCTATTTTTATCAACTGTGACCATCTTAGTTTGCAGACAGGGATGCCAGATACAATTTTGGTAGGGAACCACAAGGACCATTCCACCAAAATATGGTCTTAATTGGCCATGTGGTTTCTCCAGAGGAGATGATTATTTTTGTAATTTTGGATTGATGCAGTCAGACAATGCACATAAAGGGAAGTCCATCTTTAGAACAAGAACTAAAAATCATTTATCCCAAAAAAGACCACATTTAGATAAAACCTTACTGATTTCAACAGCCTGCAATGACTCCATATTGTATACACATGATGCTATTTAAACAAAGTTTGGAAGAGAACCATCCAAAGATCATTCTAAAAAGTTAGCATTTGGCCCAGTAGTTTAAGATGTTGAGAAGATTTTAGAGTAATGTTTAACATGTCAGCTGTGATGGCAGTCTTGATAAGGCTTGATTTGCCTCACCTAATAAGGGAAAGAAGTGAATCTGAAAGCTTTCCAACTAAATCTGGTTCTCATGGGCAAAAGAGTTTTAGGCAAGAAGATTTTTAAATAAATTTCTAATACAGACTTCCATGTTAAATTAAACTCGGCTATAGAAGCAATCTTGGTTAGTCAATTGAATGCTAAAAGTGGATCAACCAAGAACCATTCTATCTAAGAATTTGTTCTAGCTGGCTGAACAGTCTTCCACCAAAGTTTGGTTCAAATCAACAATGCAGTTTCAGAAGAGACAATTCTTACGTTTTTCTCATGCTATTCAAAGTTGGATAAGGCAACCATCTTTGGTCATTGGACATGATGGATACCATTCTGAGAACAACCCAACTGAGGACCAACCCAACAAAGTTTGGTTCATGTTGGCTTAGAAGTTTCAGACAAAATTAAAGTAAATTGGAGTCAGGTGTTTAATCATGCTTAGATATAAAGCATTTTACAAGGAGTGGTGTTTGAACCTTGTTGAAGGCCTTGTGGAGACCTCTAGATTTGTAAATTCCCTCTGTTTTTCTTGTTGGAGTGCTGTCTCTCTGACATTTACTCTGTATCTTTTCATTTTCATATTCAAGGGATCACCTGAGGACTTTACTTCAATCAGGCTTAACAGTATCAGATGAGAAGGGTTTTAAAGAATTATTGACATTGTTGCTATTTTAGTAATGGTAGCTGGCAACCATCTAGTTCAAAAGATTGGTACACTGAATGTCTGGTTGAGGGCAACACAAGGACCATTCCATCAAAGTTTGATTCCAATATGATCAACAGTTTTAAACAAATGATAGAAGCAAAGTAAGGAAAACAAGATTTTGAAACTTTAAATTTTATGGAAGGGCTGCAAATAAAGTTATAACATATTATATTGAGTGTATATTCACCAAAGCCATCAGTCGTAGTACTGTAATTCATAATGTAAGCTGATCCACCATCAGCTGTCACTTCTCCATATCCTCTCATAATTCGGGCAGTTATCATCACACTCCCCCCACTTCCACCACCTGATTGGTATGTTCCATTCTTTCCAGATTCTCCATCCACAGAGATACTGCCATCCAAACGTATGTTCTGAAAATATCATTTAGTTAAACTGCAGATAACACTCTGTATACAGACCTTAGTTAAGCTAAATGAACCAACCAACAAACAAACAAGGGAAAGAAAGTCATACATGTATATTATCTGTGTGAACAGCTGGATATTATTATTATTAAAATCCCTACCATATTACAGTAATTTTGTGGTAAGACTGATAGGATCAAATAACATGATACAGACTAAAAATATAAAAACTAACAATGTTGGAAAGATGCAAACTGTATCTTTCTAACATACTTTCAAGTACCCAAAAATAAGAGCATACAACTCAAGCAACGGAAAGCTTTCCTACCTCCACACAGCACAAGAGAAAAACCCTGTAATAATATTTAAAAGACAGAATATGGAATATATATGCCAGAAAGACACAATCCACATCTTTTCTGGATTGTGCACTGCATAATTATTTATTAAACTGCTGTTAGATCACTAGATTTCTGTGGGTCCCAAAACAAGTTTTTTTTCCAGATTGTTGACAAAATAAAAATACAACAATTGAAAAGGCATAAATTTCACTGCATACAAAGCCCTTTTCTTGATTAATTAGGTACCCACGAGACCCAACATTGTAAAACAGGGAATTATGTGCAGACGGGTTTAGATTTTTAAATTTTGTTTCTTTAATAAAATTTTGCAATTTATATAAATTGGGCTTAAATGAATTATATTTTATCAAGTTTTAAAGGGTTACCACATTGACAGTTAACGGTTTGTTTACATTTCAATATGGCATGAGATCCAGTAAACATCTGTTTTTGTTGAAAAAACTGGATTTCAGTTTTGTCTAATAATGGTTATGGTCTATTAATTATCAATATCATTATGATAAATGTCATTGCAAGATATAAATGCCAGTCGGACAACCAGATGACCATAATCACAGTTGTCACATGTTTTTTACATGTGGTACTTCAAAAGGACTAATTAACAGAATTAGGAAAGGTGAGCTCAAAATGAATAAGTGTGGACACAAAAATTGTCTTGCCTGTATAGGCAGCTTTGATCATATAAACATGTGGACACAAAAATTTTCTAATCTCAATATTCAGCAAGCATTTAAATAAAACAAATCAATAGTCAGAAATTGAAAACATGATAAAGAAGGTGAGTTATTGCTGATCAGTTATGAAACTTGACTGAAGTTGATGTAGTCATTAAAATGAGGTCAAGGACATAAGATACATGGCAGACTGTCATGTACTCTTAACAAATAAATAAGCACATCCAATACTGTTGACCTACAACTTACAGTTACTGAGAATCAGACCTAAGCATAAAAACTTGACCCTAGTCAATGGACCGTGAAAATGAGGTCAAGGAATAAAGACATGTGGCAGACTGACATGAACTCCTAATAATCAAAAAGCACACCCAATATTGTTGACCTAACACTTATATTAAATGAGAAATAGGCCTAAGCATGAAAACTTACCCTAGTCAATGGAGCGTGAAAATAAGTCAAGGACAGAAGACATTTGGGAGACTGACATGACCTCCTAATAATGTATAAGCATACCCAATCTTGCTGAACTATCATATAGTTACTGAGAAACTGACCTAAGCATGAAAACTTGATGCTGGAGTTTAAGAGACAATGAACAATGCAAAGTAGGTCAAGGACCAATGTCATGTGGTTGGTCGATAATTTCATATCAAGAACTATATGCACACTAACTTTGGTCATCCTAGCATTTCTACTTTCACAGATAAAGAGCTTTCAAAAAAACTAACCCTGCTGCTGCCGCCAGAATTTAACACTTAAGTCTCGCTTTCGAGACTTCATCGCAGGCCAGACAATTTTACTATCAAGTGTGGACACAAAAATATCTTGCCTGTATATGTGGTTTGACCCTATAAAGGTGTGGACACAATAATTTTCTAATCTAAATATTTAGCAAGTAATATCACCAGGACATTTAAATACAATGTAAAACAAATCAAAAGGTCAGAAATTGAAAACATGATAAATAAGGTGAGTTATTGTTGATCAGCTATGAAACTAGACTGAAGTCAATGAACCATGAAAATGAGGTCAAGGACATAATTACATGGCAGACTGTCATGTACTCCTAACAAATAAATAAGCACATCCAATACTGTTGACCTACCACTAACAGTTACTGAGAATCAGACCTAAGCATAAAATCTTGACCCTAGTCAATAGACCATGAAAATGAGGTCATGAACATAAAATATGTGGTAGACTGACATGTACTCCTAATAATCAATAAGCAAACCAAATATTGTTGATCTACCACTTATAGTAAGTGGGAAATAGACCAAAGCAGGAAAACTTGACCCTAATCAATGGACAGTGAAATTGAGGTAAAGGACAAAAGACATGTGGAAGACTGACATGAACTCCTAATAATCAATAAGCACACCTAATATTGTTGACCTACTACTTATAGTAAATGAGAAATAGGCCTAAGCATGAAAACTTGACTCTAGTCAATGCACCATGAAAATGAGGTCAAGGACAAAAGACATGTTGTAGACTGACATGTACATCTAATAATCAATAAGCCCACTGAATATTGTTGACCTACCACTTATAGTAAATGAGTAATATAGCTAAGAATGAAAACTTGACCCTAGTCACAGGTATGTGAAAATGAAGTCAAGGACAAAAAATAGGTGGCAGACTTACAAGTACTCCTAATAATCAATAGGCACACCATATATTGTTGATCTATCACTTTTATTAAATGAGAAATAGGCCTCAGCATGAAAACTTGACCCTAGTCAATGGACCGTGAAAATAAGGTCAAGGATAAAAGACATGTGGCAGACTAACATTACTCCTTATAATCAATAAGCACACCCAATATTGTTGACCTACCACTTATGAAAAATGAGAAATAGACCCAAGCATGAAAACTTGACCCTAGTCAATGCACCGTGAAAATGAGGTCAAGGACAAAAGACATTAAGCAGACTGACTTGTACTCCTAATAATGTATAAGCATACCCAATATTGCTGACCTATCATATATAGTTACTGAGAAACTGACCTATTGATTGATTGATCGAATGTTGCTTAACGTCCAGTGGCAAGTATTTCATGCATATTCAGGACGAGAGCATATTAATGAACGATGATGATGA
>JAULBM010206593.1:0-17323 GCA_032357055.1 Geukensia granosissima
GTCAAAATTATCTCCCCTTGAATGAGGTATGTCTTGAATTATAACATTGAAAAATCCGGCTTTAATGCGGTCTCCGCATATCTCTTGTTGAAACTATTATTTCTCATCCAATTTTGATGGGGTTTTTGCAAATGATTCTGCAAGTTACTGCAAGCATTGTTTTGAAGCATTACTGATTTTTTTCTTATAAAAAGGGTTAAAAATTGTGATTTTGCAAGAGTTTTTATTTTTCATCCAATTTTGATGGGATTTTTTGCATTTGGTTCCTCTCAATGAAAGCTTTCAGTAGAGTGTCAACAGATTTTCTCTGTCTTTTACCGTTTTCAAGCTAGAAGGGGTCAAATATAGAAAAATTATTTTTCATCTGATTTTGATGGGTGATTCTTATGAAAAATTTAACAAAAATGACTTCAGTTTTGAGGATAATACGAGTCAACATGATCATTTATCCAGTCATATTACTGTTTCCAGCATTTGATTGTGTCCAGCACTTTACTTTGTCTAGCACATTAGCTTGTCCAGTACTTTACTGTGTCTAGCATATTACTGAGTCCAGCACATTATTGTGTCCAACAAAATACTGTGTCCACTCTTATCCAAAAGTTCATTTGTTCACCTTTCACATGTCAACATGCTGCAGTCTTGTCTTGCTGTGCTTGCAAAGCACCTTAGTTCATTAAAAGTCCAAGGTGTTTTGTTTTCTCAGAAACTATACAACATACTTAAATAAATTGTTATGAGTTTGGATGGGTACATGTTAAACATACATTTATTAGCAGATTTAGCTGACTTTGAAGTCATGTTCATTCAGGAGAAACAGTTCTAGACAAAACTGCTTTTCACTGAAAGTCACATCCAAGTTTTTGTTTCCATAAACTATTTTTCGGTAATTGTGTTATATACTTTATTTGATATCCAAATTTGTGTCGAGGTTGCATGGATATACCATGCATGTTTCATATTTAAATTTAGATGACCTTGACCTAAGGGTACATTTTCCAACTTCGAAATTCTGTTTTGTAGTAAAAGTCATCTCAAAGACTTTGTTTTCTCAAAAACAGTATTAGAAATCTAAATAAACTTGTCTTGAAGTCATATGCATATATTTAAAAGAAAGAATATGTAATATATGAGATTATAACAAATATTCGGGGGATAAATATATAAGCGCACATGGTAAGGTGGCAAAAAGAGTTACTCAACCCCCAGGTCATGTAGTATCTTTGACGATAACCTGGATTAGAGTTTAAGGATTTCACGACAGGTGTTACGTTCAAGACAGGGGTAGTTTACCTTTCTAAAGCACCAGAGCTCCTCCTGTTTCGTAAAGTAGTTCGTGGATTCTAAGCCTTTGTTCTTTTTGTTTTCGTTTTATCTTTTAGTTTGTTTCAAATTTGTCTTGCCTCTTTGAAATATCCACTTCTGATATCTCTCATGGGTATTCTACACTGGACTTTGATGTTTAAACTTTGAACATGGTTATTTTTATTGAAAGTTATTACCAAATGTTTGTTTTGTTTTCCCCTTAAACTATCCTAGATATCTAAATGAAACTTTTCATAAAGTTGCATCAGTGGCAGCTCCAGCTTTTGTCAATTTCCTGGAAAGCTCTCAGTCCTGTTTTCTTATAGAATAATATTTGCAACAACATAAAAAAGTAATTAAAGTTAGATTGCAATCTTATGGAGTGTGAAATTTAGAATATGTTCAATTCCAAAATTTGAAAAAAAAATCTACAAAGTCTGTCAGACTGATATTATTTTGGGACAGTACACACGAAGGTACTTAGTAATATACACAAATGAATCATAACTACGTGGAGTCTTAAGATTTGCATATGGCAATTCCAAGTTTGTAAATTTCGTAGATTCGCTCACATTTGAAATTTTTTTTGAAAAGTACTTAGCAACCATACACAAACGGAATCCCAATACAAATTGGAGTAATTTGGAGTTTGAGTGTTTCAATCATGAAAGAATCTCTGGCCTGCTACCTTTGAAAAATTAATTGAAAACCCATTATTAACAGAATCAGATGATGAATTGCAGTAATCATGAGTCTTTAGACTTAAATGTAAGGCAATCCCAACATTTGGTCAATTTCCTAGAAGTCCTCATACTTGTCACCTTTTGGAAAAGTACCTATCAACCATAAAAAATCAGAAGATCGATTGTCATCTGATGGAGTGAAAAATTTCTGAAATGTGGCAGTTCTAACTTTGGTATATTACAAGAAGAACTTTGTAGATCTGTTGTAAAAGCAATATTGTTTTTGCATATTCATATTTTTATTTGTATAAATGTTAGATATCCTGAATATAAAAAAAGAGTAAATGTTGCTTAATGGCTTTAAAACATAAATACAAGACCAAATGATAAGGGTTAAAAGGAAGCCACATTTAAAAGGTAAAAACAAACCAAACGTATCCAGAATAGCTGTAGCAGGCAGTGGCTTTAGCCTCATGTTGTTTTTATTTTTATTTGTGTAAATGTTTAATTTCCAAAATAGCTGCAGCAGGCGGTTGCTGCAGCCTCATGTTGTTTATTGCATTGCTAAAAGATTATGAAGATACCGAAGCGGAAAAAAATTTAAGTCGATTGACAGACAACAGGGTTCACTTAAAAACACCGGAAAACTTGACAAATACAATCCAAATTCCACTAGTAAATGGTAAGCAAGTTTTGTCAAAGAAACAAAGAATTAATAAATCAATTTTGGTAAGGATGTTTGTTTATTCATTTTAATTCATAAACATCAGATGAATTATTGTGAGATATAATGTCCCGAGAAATGGGAATAATTTTCACCATAAACATTCTGTGTAGAGGTGGAGATATGTTGAATCGCGACTTTGTCACCAGTGTTGAGTTCTAGAGCTGGACTGGCTGATTCATTTGCACCATTAAAGTTGGTATCATACAATTTAACAACAGCTTGTCCATTTTTAGACACAGAAACATGTAATTGCCCTGAGTTGTAGGACATGACAGTGGCTGAGAACTGGTATAAACCTGCATACGATGCTGTAAACATTCCTGTTTTTGGATCATAATGATTACCACGATTTAAGACCACATTTTCAAATTTGATCACATCCGTCGTTGTTTGTAGTGTAACCGATTTCTGAAGACTTGCTGTAAAAGCTGGCCTGTCTTTCCCAAGCCCAGTGTCTATAACAAAACATGCACAATAATATATTTTATGTGATTTTTTGTAATGAATATATTTAAAAATATTTTCTGTGCAAAATTGTTCGAGCATTTTTACGGTACTGTTTCAAAATTAGTATGAAAATTAAAACAATTTGAAAAAAACTATATTTTTTAAAACATGTGTATATCTATAGGATTACTCGGAGAATAAATGTACAAGAAGAAAATAAAATAACCGTAGTTGTTAGAGCCTTTGTGACTGGATCCTGATTTAATTGCAACCATCATGTCCAGCAAGCTGTCAAAAATCTTCTTCTCTGCAAGTTTGAATGTAAGAGAAACATATAATATACCAATGTTAAAAACAATATTATGAAATTTCTACATACAACAGACAAATAGTATAAATTGGTTAATTAAACTATCACATCGTTAACAATATATATTTTCAAATGTAGTTGAAGGTAACTTAATAGCAAAGTGGCATAAGGACAAAGACCTCAACTTTAAAAAAAACTATTTCATCCATTTCATACTAGTGTGATCAGCGCTGCCTTTGACATTGAGTACCCTATGATTATGCTTACCCTTCTGAAGCAGTTTACTTGTGTTTACTCCCCTTTGATCTTTATAAATTTTAAATGGTTAAACTTTATTTATTCATTATTGTATTGTATTATTTGTAGCTCATCTAAAAAAGGGCCATTGCCATCCATTTTCTTCCATCTTCCACCTATCCATATTAAGAAGAAGATCTTCGGAAAACAGTTTGTGTAATTCAATTGAGACCAAACCTTTGTGGAATGGTGCTTAGGTGGTCTCCTACAGAAATTGTGTTCGACATCTTCATTTGTTACAAATTGGCCGCTTTTAAAATTAAATCAGACTTTTTCTTGCGTCTGTATAATTTGCCTGACTTACAACAATTAAACAACTATTCAAACAGTAAGCCTAAAGGCTTAGACCAAATCTATTCCAGTATTTAATTGTAGCAATTGTCTTTGGTTGAAAGCTATATTGATAAATAAAGTACTATCTTACCAAATCCAGATCAAAAGCAACAGTCTTCTGCAACACATTTTCGCTGATTCTACCTTTGCTACTGCTACTGCTATTTATTCCCTTGCGTATCAATTTTGATATATTCCGTTTAACCTGGCAGGGGATTGAATCAAACAATGCCCTTCAGCATTCGAGCAAAGCATGTCAACAATTTTACCGTGATGCGGTACGTTTACTTTGGTATATGGTAGTTGAGAAAATTATTTTAATTCAACCATATTTTGACCTTTGTATTTTCTTCCTTTTAGCTTTTAGTTTGTTTCAAAATTGTCTCGTTTCTTTAGTCTGTGAACTTGCGATTTCTCACATGGGTCTTCTACACCGGACTTGAAGCGCATGAACTCTAATAAACTATGTTGGCAAATGTGTCGTTGTGCGCTTTTAAGTAACTTTTCAGTTAGTTTTAGTTGCAGTTTGTTATGTTCAATATTATGTAATTGTTTTCATATTTTTACAGACACAAATATGAACCATGGTGTATAAGTTGATATAATTTTAATACTTGAAGATATTAAGAAATAATTTTAATCAATATTTATTAAATAGTTAAATAAAATAGTGCATACCCAAGTTTGAACATGAAACCCCCGCTTCTGCTCCATTTAACACCAGTAATGAGAAAAATAAACAAACTCCTTTAGATGCATTTTGCAGTGTGGCTTGTACACTGTACTTCACAGCAAATACCAAAGCATTCTCTGGTTTATTTTGTTGTCAATGACTTCAAAAGACCGATTTGCATGTTTCTGCAACAGGTTGCATAAATATTGAAAGATAATATGAAATAAAATACATCAGAGTATATAGGTATATCCCCGTTCTCCAGGAAGTCTTTATTGTATTTGAGATCACAGTACCCACAAGCCACTATCCAATTAAAATTTTAGATGACCGCCATACCTGGACATAATTTAAAACTGGACGCTATGAGCAATATGTTCAAAGATTCGTCCTAAAACTGCAAAGCAAGTTTAACTGGTTGCTTGTTTGGAAGGTTCACAGAATAGTTGCATTACCTGGCAACCAGTATGTTTAGATTGCAGCAATATAACAGTTATACTTATTGGATTCTTTGTTTCTTTATTGTCTTAAACTGCAAAGCTAAATAAAATGAGTTCTTGTATGAATGATCAGTTGGTGGTCCACTTCAAAATTATGATGTCCTTGGACATTAAAAAGTCTTGTTTGCCACCATAATTGGCCATGAATTGACATTGGAACCGACAGCCTATTTATGATATGAAATATGAAAATGAAGAGATATTTGGTAAATGGCAAAGTGACCGCACTCCAATCACGGGAAAAACAGGGAATTGACAAATCTAGAAGTCCCTACAACGTCTTCAACAAGGGTGGAATAGCACCCCGTGTTAAAAGCTTTAAACACATAAATAAGTAAAACGTGCATACGTAAAATAATATTGCTTTTACCAGAATTTCATAAATAATGAACAAGCTTTAAATCACCCCAAATTCAAAAACGTGGATACGTAAAATAAAACTGATCTTTTCTGAATTTTATCAAAAATGTACATGTAACAAATCATTTGTTAGAAAAAAAACTATGACCACAGTTCCTGACTTGAAACAGGTACACGAAACATTTCTAGGACGTATGATCCTTGGATGATCCGCTACATAAGTTGGCTAACATGGTTTATTATGTTATTCGTATATGCTTAAGAGCTGTGCTAACAACGACCAGCTAATCATACACTTGGTAATTTGGACTGACCACTAACAGTGTGTGATGACAACTTTTATTGTATCAAGATAAAAATATGAGCGATTTCTCGTGGAAATTTATCTTTTAAGTAAAGGTTAAAAGGATGAAGTTAGGTTTTTATTTCAATTAAACAGCTGAGAAATAGAAGGTATGTTTAAAAACGAGAGACGTAGTCCCGAGGTATTTTTAGACATAACTTCTGTTTCGAAGCTGTCTAATGAAATTAAAACCGTACTGAATCCTTTAATCAACTTACAAACCGACAATTTACAGAAAATGTTTGTATTTTGTTGTATTCTTCACTACATCTGGACGGGTCCAAATCACACAATTCATAGCAAACCCATGTGTTTAAACAACACGCACAGGTAAATTTTATTGATGAAAGTGCTTTTATATAGAATGATAGCAAAAATCTCGTGAAAACTTTTGTTCTTTTACAAAAATTGTGATATTGGAATATACTGTTTCTACGAAAATCTGGCAGGTAAGTGTGATTTAATCATGTTTATGTATTATGAAGCGTAAATTATCCGTTTTATCCATACTTCACCTTCTACATTTGTGAAATTTAAAACTGCAAATGCATTTTTTCTTTGGTCCCGCGACGACTTTATCAGTACATTAGGTTTAAAATTAAAATGTTTCCATTTTCATCTGTTGACTACATATACATGTTTGGACGTTTATTATTAATTAGAGACGCACTCATTATAGCGACAGTAATTTTAAAGGCAGAATTATTATCTGCCAAATGTAATAATTAAGCGCTATATGTAAATTATTAACCTGAAAGAAGTATTTAATTCGGAGTAGGTTTTATTACAACAAAAGATTTTATTGGAGAATAGAATCGAATACTATAAATCCCGATCCATTTATAAATGATGTCAATATGTAGGGTTTAGGAAAAACATTTTAAGCTTACTTTTTATAAAGAATCCTCCTTTTGAGAATAAAATATCAGTCAGCTTGAAATGGTGCCACATTAACGACTCTGAATATTTGCTTAAACAGTTAACAGACAATTCTTCATTAATTTTAAATGATTATCTTAAATCATTTAATAATGTTAACATATTATTCAAAAACTGCTCGTTTTAGAGACAAAACGGAAACAATATGGGTGTAAGCGAAAGAAAAACGAAGGACCAGACAAGTGTTACATGAATAAATAGGCTTAAACAGTTAGATGTTGCGTAATCGATCAGTCCCATGCAACACAGAAGATGTATGTCTGAATAAATCTTATTTTTATTTTGTATTGCATGTGTAGGTAACAACACCAATAATCAAAATTATAGAGACAACTCAATCTTGATTAAAACAAACACTATAAAACGACAGTGAGCTCCTTAAATCAATAGTTCCTGCTCTACTAAGGCACCCGCCGTGTTACTCGGTACTCAAAGCCGATGAATATTCACAATCGATGGTAGTATTAAAGGGATGTGAAGTAGCGACAGTTGGAAGAAATCAATTTTCATTGGTGATTTGGATATTTTGTAACGGTCATTCGAGTAATAATGGTAACCTAAAGTGTTCGAAAATACAAAATTACCAATGTTAAATAAATATGGAAAATTTAGGTATGCTAGATATACATTTCAAGGAGTAACCTCTCATCAGAAAAGAAACATAGGAAGTCAAAGCAATCAAATTTTAGCAAAAGTGAGACTTAATTCCTGTCACCAGAAATCCATGTTTCAATAGCAGTCTTGTCAGTAGCAAAATACAATTTTACTTATGCTGAATAAATATAGTGAATTTTGATATGCTTTATATATTTTTCAAGGATTAACCGCTCATCAGTAGCATTTGAACCAAAACATACGAGGTAGGACGAGATCTAACAAAGTTAAAGAAGTGCACAAATTCAAACATCTTCTGTCAGAAACTGAACAATGGGTTGAATTGTTACTTTGCAGAAATGATAGTTAGATGGTCCTGTACTTTACTTGTGAATCGTTTGCTGATCGGAAATTCGAAATGGCCGCTATGACGAAACTTAGTTTGACATTGGACCTTATAGGAATTTCACATTTTCATCTTCTTCTCTGAAACCACTGATCAGATTTCAGTCCAACTCGGCAGAAATGTTAAGCAGGTTTTCTTTTGCCAGATTTGTGAAATTAGTGCCGATCCAAGTTTCAAACATATCCTTGTCAGAACCTACAAAGTGGATTGGATTATTGGATTGTTACTTTGCAGAAATGATTGTTAGATGGTCCTGTACTTAATTTGTGAATCGTTTGCCGATCAGTTAAGCTTTGCCTTGAACTCATTTTGTCACATACAGTATGGCTTGCCAATTAAGGTTGGTGTGCACTTAATCACTGGGAATCTTACAGAATGGTCACTCCTCTATCATTGACTCTATATTTCAGTTTCGTGTTCACACATACGGTCTGACCTACCATCATGTGTTTTGATGTGTAAATCTTTCATTTGTAGACTAACAGGATTGAATCAAAAATAGGCCATTGACCAACATTTCACCATTGACTTTGGTTTCATTTTATCAATGAGTACTTCTCAGATACTAAATGACTTAATATCATGCATATATAGTCAACTGAAACTAAACATGGTAATGTTCCAGATGTGTTTTTCACAACAATTCTAATTGGCCCATGTTAATCAGATAGTCCTTTTCAATCATGTAGCAAATTGTAAAAAATAAAGACAATCAGACTCAGTTAAAAAAATTGCCAGGTGAACAATTAAAGGCTCCGTGGAGCCTTTGGTTAATTCTCCTTTACGCGGTTTATGGGACATTCAAACTATATGCTCCTGGATCTATGTGACCTCTACCTCACAATTGGTCATGATTAACATTTTGCACTAAGAAAATCTGCTTTTTCACGGACAGTTATATTCAAGGTTTTGTTTTTTTCAGAAACTATACTACATACTTAAATAAATTGTTATGAGTTTGCATGGGTACATGTAAAACATACATTCATGTTATAGATGCACATTTAGCTGACTTTGAGGTCACATTCACTTGTGAGAAACAGTTTAATACAAAAAAAAAGCTTTTCACTGGGAGTAACATCCAACATGCATTTTCAAATTTAATTTTAGATGACCTGCTTTGTGACTAAAGTCGTGTCAAAGATTTTGTTTTCTCAGAAACAGTACTAGATAGATATCTAATTAAACTTGTCAAAAATTGTATGGATATATTTAAAAGGATGAATATGGATATGAATATGAACATATTCCAGAAAGATACAATGCACGTCTTGTTTAAGCTAATAAAAGATATTCAAAAGCCAAATTGAATTGCACATATGCTAAGATGGCAAATAGAGATGACCTTGATCCCAAGATCATATAGTACCTTTGTTCTTTAAATTTTGAACATGGTAGTTTTTATGGAAAGTTATGATTTATTAGAAGCTATCCTAGATATCTAAAATAAAACTTTTCATGCAGTTGCATGGATGGCAGCTTCAGTTTGGTAAATATCCTGGAAGACTCTCAGGCCTGTTTTTAAGCAACCAGCACAAAAGAAATTAAAGATTGATAGCAAACTTGTAAAGTATGAATTAAAACAAAGGCAATTCCAATTTTTGAAAAATAAAACAAAATCTTTCAGACCTGATATTTTTTGGACTGTACCCCGGAAGGTACTTACAGAATATACAAATGGAATCAGAGGATAAATTGCATTCACACAGATTCTCTCAGACATGTTATCTTTTGGAAAAGTACTTAGCAACAATACAAAAACTGAATCAAAATATGAATTGCAGTCATATGGAGATTATGACAATTACAGTCATGGAAGACTTTGGCTTAATTACATGGAAATAATTACTAACAGAATCAGATGATTAATTGAAGTCATGATGAGTCTTTAGACTAAAATTTATGGCAATTCCAACTTTGTCAGAATTTCTAGGAAATCTCTCATATCTGTGACCTTTTGGAAAATACCATATAAAATCTCAATCAGAAGATCAGTTGTGATCTTATGTAGTGAAAAATGAACAGTTCATACTTGGGTAAATTTCCTGGAAGAATTTTGGATCTGTTGTCTTTTGAAATTATTGCATATTCAAATTTTGCTTTTTTTTATAATGTTAAATACCCAGAATAGCTGCAGCAAAGGTGATTTTAGAAGGCAGTGGCAGTGGCAGTGATTAATGTGTTACTAAAAGTGTATTTAGATACCAACTCGACAATAAATTTTAAGTCGATTGACATATAACACGTTACACTTAAAACTAAAAAAATAGAAAAAAAACAATCCAAATTCCATCTAATGCCACTAGCAAATGGATGGCAAGTTATATCAAATAAAAAAAAATCAATAAATCAATTTTTGAAAGAATATTTGTTAATTAATTTTATTTCATATTCATCGGGTGGGTTATTGTGAAATATAATGACCAGAGAAATAGGAATAGTTGTCGCCATAAACAGTCTCCGAAGAGGTCTGGTTATGTTGAATCCAGATCTTATCACCAGTTTTGAGTTCTAAAACTGGACTGGCTGATTCAGTTGCACCATTTACGTGCGTACCATATAGATTCACAACGCCTTTTCCATTTTTGGACACAGAAACATGCAATTGCCATGATTTGTAGGCCATGACAGTGACTGAAAACTGGTACAGACCTGCCCGTGGTGCTGTAAATACTCCTGTTTTTGGATCATAATGATTTCCACGATTCAATAGCACATTTTCAAATTTAATCACATCTTCCGTTGTTTTTAGTGTAACTGAGCCTCGAAGACTTGCAGTAAAAGCGGGTCTGTCTTTCCTAAGTCCAGTATCTATAAAAAAAAAACACGCATAATGATATATTTTTAATACATTTCTGTATTACCACATTTAAAAATAGTTCCGCGGCAATGAAAACTCTGCTTTGGTCCTAATACTTTTTGGAGTTGACTGCAAATAAAACTGCCATATGGTCCACAGAGTCATGAATTATTAGAGATTCCACTCCTACTTGTTAAAGGGATTCGTGTAGTTCAAGCATTTGTTCGTTTTGTTTTTGATTTATCTTTTATTTTGTTTCAAAGTTGTCTTATCTCTTTGTACTAACACTTTTGATCTCTCATGTGGGTATTCTACACTGGACTAGTTAAATAATTGTGCGTTCATAAGTAGATTATATTGAAATCCTACTCCAGAGTGAAGAATTATACATGCAAAAGCATAAACTTTGGGCTTTTTGATAAAAATAACTGGATATTCTGGAACATTTTCATTTTCATTTTAGATGGATTGAGGGAAAATGTACAAATCATTTCAAATATTTTAAGTTTTTTAAATATAAAATTAAATGAAATTTACAGTTCTATCTTCAGTGTAATCATACCATTCATACTAAAATTTGAAGACCACCTCGACATAAGGGTTATTAATATTCCACGTCAAATTTGTGCTCCTCGAATTCCCAATAGCTAGTATCTTAAAACACAAACGAGCTGCTTACATTTAGTGTAAAAGGTCCTTTTCAAGTCCAAAACTGATTATAGAATTTAAAAAATAAAACAAAGAAGATACTAGTAGGAAATGGAACGTCGTAGAAAGTGAAATATTATTTATCGACAAACTATACAATTTTATAAAACTATAAATAAACTATACAATTTTATAAAACTAGAGCAAACGAAAAAACGATGGAGTCCAGATAAAATACACAAAAAATTATTTGGAGATTGATAACAAAATTAATAATAAAAGTTCAAAAGACAAAGAATCAATGGTAAAGAAATTGAAACATAATATATAATGAAATTATTAAAGGGACATAAACACCCCACGAATACGATGGAGCGAGGAAAGAGAAACTAATTATTTTTTTTTAATTCTCGAAAAATCTATGATATTAAGAAAATCTATTTTATTAAAGTTATGAATTTAGTCAATTCAAAATTTTATTATAACAACTATTTTGAATTGACTAAATTCATAATTTTAGTAAAACAATTCTATAATCATAGATAATGCAAAGATAAATTAGAGGAATTAATTGGTCAGAAAATTGTTTTGGAGCTTATGGGTATACTCTGGCCATGATAAGAAGAACAGTAAAAAAATGAATTTTGACAAACAATTTCGAAATCTCAAAACTATTATTGACTGATAGATAAAGGAATCTTCCACTGATTTGGAAAATAACAGAATTAAGTCATAAATTATTCCACATATAACGTATCCTGCCTCTGTTGTAAACTTTGGTAATGAAAGTATTAGAATTTAGAAAATATTTATGATTCCCTAAGTGATGGGGAATCAGAAAAAGGAAATAAGAACTCGATAAGTAGCTTATATATGCAGAGCGGATTATAAATGATAGATATTGACAAATATCTTGAATCTATTAACATAAGTTGAGTTAAAAATTATAGCTTTTAAGGGAATGCTAATTTTACAACAATTTCCCTGGTGATGTTTGACATTCGTAAAAGATTTCTGGTGTAAAAAATGCACATAGACGAACTTTAATCCATGCCAAATTACCTAGGCAAACTAAATTCGTATCTCTTTTATGCAGAACTTTTTGAAAAAAAGGATATAAACCAAAAGAAAACAAAAAAGCCAGATAATTTCTAAGACACAAGACAACAGATACTATGGGAAAATTGTATCATATTCAATAGATGAATTTGAGACAATATAATATTTGTAAATGATATAATAGATGACAAAGGCGAAACAAATAAAAATATTATTTTTGAAACTGTCCAAAAAATTCCTTTGGGAAAAAGCACTTGCAAACAAACTGATTTACTTTTTAGAAAAGCATTGCAAACAAACTGATTCACCACATTAAAAACGGAAGAATAATAAAAAAACACCGGTTTTAACGGTTATATATTTTGAACACAGTGGCAAAAGCATATCCGAAGCTTATTCAAAAGGTATCTACAAAAGTATTTTGTCAACTGGTAACAGTGAAACACCGATTAATAGTATCCCCTTAAAAATGGGGAAAGAATTAAACAAAACTAATATCTCAACATCTTTATAATATGTTAGTTTTTAAACTTCAATCAAATTGAAAATATTCAGATGGAAACTACTACTGATGAGAGGTTACTTTTTGAAATTAACATATAGCGTACGAAAATTTTCCACATTTATTCAACATTGGAAATTTTGTATTTTGAAACCACTGTGTCGACGCCTCTTTTGGTGGACCGGGAGTACCGAGGGTATTCACCAGTCGAGTTGTCAGACTTCTCTGACATGAATTTTATCAAACAATGTTTTACAGAAATTTGATGCATTTGTTAAAATCCAAAAACACTAAAATACGGAAAGGCCATTAAAAGTATTGCACTTAGCAGTTGTCCCAACCGTCGGATTGGCTTCCCATTTCGATTTGTTTGGATTTGAGTGCTTCTTTTGCTATGTTGAGATCTCGGACTTCTTACGTTTTGATTCTAATGCTACTGATGAGAGGTTACTCTTTGAAATGTACATACAGCATACGAAAATTCTCAATATTTATTCAACATTGGTAATTTTGTATTTTGAAACCACTGGGTCGATGCCTCTGTTGGTAGACCGGGAGTCACCGAGAGTATTCATCAGTCCAGTTGTCAGACTTGCTTGACATGAAATTTATCAAACAATGTTTTGCACAGATTTGCTGCATTCGTCCAAATTCAAAAACAACAAAATACGGAAAGGCCTCGAAAAGTATTGCACTTGATTGTTAAATTCTATTTAATGGTTTCTGTTATATATGACTTCAAATTGTATTAAATAAATAATATGTTGGATACTTTATGAGGTTGTGGGTCTAAATAAAAATCGATAGAATTTTTTTTATACTTTGTCAAATGGTAACCTATATTGTTCTGCTGAAAAAATTACAATCAAATGTTTATGTCACCGAACTCGTTTTCAAGCATTGACTAGTGCAAAATCCAACATTTTCTGTTGATTTTATAGGGAAAAACTACTTTTTTTCTCGATATAGAGTACATGAAATATAGCATTCTCAAATAAGATAGGAAAAGATAGCCTAAAATAAAAAGAAAAATAAGGATCACCGATCTCGTTTTCTTGCTACATTAATATAAGTCTATAATTCTGTAGTGCAATCCTTTATAAAATTATGTCATTGGAGTTACCTAACCTGGCAACGTTCAGTTCCTTAAATGTTAAAAAGCTCGTTTTCCTCTGTGAATGCTTAAAAAACAAATATGTCATTAGGTGAAGAATTATAATATGACTATTCAGTTTTAATTTCGTAACAGTTTATTGTTCCGTGAAACATAACATTGGCAATTATAGAAAAAGTCAATACCACAAGTTTATGATCCAAGATGGCGGAAGACACCCGAACCTCCTTAATATTTCCATTTTTTTCTTTTTTAGATGTAACAAATATAAACTCTGTGGTCATTTTATTACTGGAGACCTTATCATCGTCAAATCCCTTAAAAGGGATCCTAAATATCGCCCCGAAGTCAAAATTAATTGGACCGACAAATCACGCATATTACAAAAAATAGATCAAACAGAGATTAGATAGGCCTTGACAAATATATAAATAAAATAAAGGAAATAGTAGATTTTCTTATGAAAAAATATGAAACGATTTATTATGATACAAGTTTAACTCCTGCTAATCCAGATTAAAACGCCAAATAAAACACCTTAAAAAATGTATGTGTTCGTTCCTGCAGATAGAGCAGCCAATAATATCGTAGTTGTTTGTTGGAAGTACTATATAGAGGTCATCCGCAATGAAATCGTAGTTCCAATACTTTGTTGCAAACTTAAAACAGAACAACAAATCGGTAACGAACATCTGATGTTCTCCCAAATTAAAGGCTTAAACTCCCTTCTATGTACTAGCATCATAAAACTCCATATTACTTTCGGTTCATTTCTGCTTCTAGTAAATGAACTACCACCTACATCTCAACTCTATAAACTACTCCTATAACTACGATTGAATCTACCATTGTTAATTTTTGCAATAAGTGTTTTAAAAAATTATCTATCAACTATTTTTATACTGTTAAAAAAACCTACATGTCTAAGTTCCCTTTTCTAAAATAGACAGAAATTATTTTTCTTCATTCTTCTTATCTAATCAATTGATCATCCAGAAAATCTTCTTATTCTTGCATTATGCTGCAATAAATATAATTCTTTTTAGCGATAAATCTTATAGTAAATACAATTGTTGGATATCACCCGATATGACTACAGAGATTAAATTCCTTCTTATTCATATTTACGATTTCATATGTACGAGTTGGCAACACGATCTATCAGCAAATATTTGGCATGCGAATGAGCGCAAACTGCGATCATTCTCAGATAATTTTTTTATTGACAGGATTTATTATGGACCATTTTATAGTACCTGATGTTTTAGCTTCATAAATCTTAATTTAAAAAAGAATGGACAAAAGGAATTTGACCGTTACTAAGTTTTATTACAAAAAATATAGCTGCAAATGTAGAACTTTGATACAACAAGGGATATCATATTCTACATTCTTCGGAATTATTTCATATAAAGCATATTAATTTAAAAATGATTCAATGAAAATCACTGTTAAGTTAAACAAACTTATCAACAAAGGGTACAAGCTCGACATTGTTGTCAGAATATTAAAACTGGGTTTGTTTTTATTGGTGAAGATATTTATACAGTTATCGCTTCCTTACACAGATATTAATAAATTTGGCATTGTACCCATCTCGTCTTTCCTCACGTTTATTGACAACGCAGCATAAAATCGACGGATATACTGTGTTTGATGACCCGTTTTGTTGAGAGGCTTTATGTCTTATCTTCGGGTATATCACTCTCAGCTTGATTTCAGTAACTGCGAGCATGCATTAGGGAAGTATCTTCTTTTTGTGTGTATTTTTGTTTAGTTTATTTATTGTAGTTCAGCTACTATCTAGTCGGATTGGGTGAATTTCTGTGTAATTTTTAAGCACGTCTCATGTGCCTGTCCAAGTCGGGAATTGCGGTCATAGGGTTGTCTCTGAATTAAATGTTTTGTTACCTCTACATATTGATAAGATACAGGCAAGAGCAGTATTATTTTGGCATAGACGTTTTTTTATTTGGTTGTCACAAGGAATGGTATTCTATCCTTGTTGGAGACATCTAGATAAGAAAATTTTCTTTTTTTTCGTCGATGGAATGTTTTAACCCTGACATTTTCCCCAACATCATTTCATTTTCATAGACGAACTTCTTGTATGGTTAAAAAGAAAGATCGCACTGAAATCAATGTCTTAATTCTTTATATTACGTTGGTGTATGACATTTGTTTATATCTCAATTGACAGTTTCCAGACGTTCAAAAGTAAAGGTCATCGCTAGAAATTTGAGTTTGGGATTTGACTATAAGAACAAATTGTAAAGCCTTATCATGTGGAAAGTAGAATGGAGTCTCTAGATATTTTCATTTAATTTATAGCAAAGCTATTACAAAGAATAACATAACTTTCATCTGGTAAGTTAACAATTTAGAGAAAAATCTTATACCTTGACGACAAAACATGTCAATTATTCCTTCAATGTCCTGTCCGAATTACGACCCATAAAAGAAGATAGATGGCTGTTTAACGGTATATCAAACTAATATAAAACATAAAATTTTCTGTTTCCCGAATATCTTTTTTTCTTTTGTTAATTATTTTTACATGAAATGAAGTAATTTGTTTATTTGTAGATATGCTTAAGGATGCTAAAAACTATCTAAAAATACATATGCAGAACTAAGTGGAAAATAAATATTAAACTTGTAAACTCCATCTGTTTTTTCTTGCGGTTGTACCGCAGTCTCTCTGACATTGACCCCTTATCTTTTATTTCATATATTTAGATTAATAACAAAATAGTAGTACATGTAACTGCCTGATTTAAAATGACGATCGGTTTGTTTTTCTTCCGACAGGTTAGATAATTTTGTCGTTCTAAGAATACCTGTACAAGACTCTTATCATTGTCGTTAATGAAAGGCGTGGACTAGTCAACAAATAAAATTACCTTGCTGATTATTTTAAATAATCCGTTTATAACTTTTTTTTAATTTTAGCGTGTTCTCAAAAGTTACATCATAAGGTGTTACAAAAAATGAAGTCAGACGAACAGATTTTAAAAGAAGTTTTGAAAATGGTCTTTAAAATTTTGTGCTTGATATATCCCTTGGCAACATCGGTCGTAAGTGCCAATATCTCGACTATTTACTGTATTTAAAATTGTTTCTCTAATACTTTTAAAAAATTTGTAATTTTCACACTCCTCGACCGGAGTTGGAAATGTTTTTTTCTAATTTTTGGAGGGCTGATATTTTCTCGGCTGATGATTGGCTGATTTTCAGACCCCGCGTGCTTCGCTTCACGAATTCAAAGACTTGTCACGATCTT
>JAULBM010206704.1:0-17323 GCA_032357055.1 Geukensia granosissima
GACGAATTGTAAAGTTATACATCCCCCACAATCAGGGACACCCCTTTTAGAGGACTTGTGCCTCAAGGACGGAGATACCTAGCGCCTATTCGTTCCCCGTCACAAACTTTGATAAGGGGAGGGAATGATTTCAAACGTCAAGTTTTTTATGTTGAGAAAATCCTATTATTTCATAAATAAGGCAATAATCTTACGAATTTTGGACAAACTAGTCGCATTTATGGAAAATAATTGTTTCTGTATGAAATATCGTCGCCTAACCAATCGTTTATTCTTTTTTACTTAAAAAATAACGGCTACTATACGTTACATGCACCGGTTACAATAAAATTCCTGGCAACATGCGATAGTACGTATATACAACAAATATAATTAATGCATGTACCAAGTAACCCTTAAAGTAAGTGACAATATGAAGTCTCAAACATGTCAAATTTTACATGAACAACTGCAGCTTTATTTCAGGAATAACCCAAATACTTCGACAAAGCGAATATATCAATTTTCGAACATGCATTTTTGTACTCATATTGATGAGTAAAGGAATAATATTTTTGCGAAGTTTACATTGTCATGCCCCCGGTTTTGATTTTTAAATCATTAATATCGTGGAAATTCAAAATTCCCACTTTACACAAATATATATTTAATTTGGTCTTTGTTAAGTATTGCATTTCTTCAATTAAATAATGATCTAGAACTCTTAATAAGATTTTAAAATATTAAACTGTTTTTGTTACTGCGTTAAAGTTCTCTCTCTCTCCCCTATGAGTAAAAGTTTTAGAATATTTAAATTGCTATCCCTAGCGTACGAAAAATGTGCCCTATTGCACCATCATGGGAAACTCACAGAGTCAACCAAGTAAAATTACAACCTTAAAATTTAGTACTAATTCTAAAAACCCAGGAATGTCATATATACCCTACATCTTTTATTTAAAACTTTTGTTAAGTGTACCAGTAAAAAGGAAATTTGATCTTTAAGAACAGAAATGGACTTAAGTAGGCTGGTTGTGCTAGGCTACTGTATTTAGAACCATAGGTTTGACAAATACTGTGGAGATTATTTCTCCGTCTTTCTGCTAAAGTTTCCATCTTGTTTCTTCATAGACGTCATTTTACCTCCCCAATCCTCCATGGCGCATCCATTTGTGCGTTTTCCAGTTTTTTAATTAAAGGTTTGATTTTGTGTGTCCCAGATGAGTATAGGTCTGATAAATGAGAGGTATAATTTTTCATGCGTGATTCTATCTAAGATCATAACAAGTAATACAATTTCTTAATGATATAATCGATATCTTTTTGAAAAATATATCAAATTATAGAAATTAAAAACACTTTGAAAGTTCATATTTAAGAATTTTTTTTGTGGTTCTTTTAGCTATAGTTATAACATCAAAATTAAAGCCGGAAAAATCAAAACAATTTTTTTGGAAATAACTCCAATAATTATATTTTCAACTTACAGAGAAGAAGACCATGAAATTGTTGATTTGGCTTTGATACGATGTCTTTTCTATTTCTGAATAACCGATGCTAATTTAATCAGTCAATAGCCGGTGCTAAGTAACTAGTATAAGCAATAGTAACCATAGTCTTCATACTTTTCAACAGCCCTGCAATTGATGTGTTTTATACTTAAGTGTGTATTTTTTCATTTCAAATAATTTTATTTCAACATTTTATAGTCTTGAACCATGATACATTCAAAAATATAATGCATTTAAGAGGATAAAGTGATAAACTGGACTATTATCACAGTAACGCTCATAACAAATATTTGATTGTGGTATTGTTTCCTCTTAAACTGAGCAACACAACTTCTTCAACATTTAAACTGCTATTTAAATTGTCATGTAGATACATGAGAAATTCCGTACTAGAAGTAGTGTAATTAACTGACTTTAGAGTTTTGAGGGATTTTTTTCTTCTTGTCCTGACGAGAATCAGACATTTTCCTCTATTAGTAACCGTTGTGTTTGCGGAAAGTTACACAAAACGCGCCATTTTTGCGTATAGTAACCGTCCAGTTACATCACCTTGATCCTACAAATATGTGGTTAATTTGCTATTTCTAAGATGTTGAGTCATTTGCCAAAATGATATCTATTTTGTAATTTTAACCGGTTGGGGAAAAATGAATTTTCAAATAACACAATAACAAAAAATTTAACCATGGTTCTTCACAGTAAAACCTTTGTACATATTCCAAACAAATTTTCCTGTGAACAGACAGTATTACGTTAAGTTAAAAATTGGCATTTAAAAATAACTAAACACACGTTACTGAATATGAATTTATTTATTATTTAAACATTTGTGATTCATTACTAGTCCACCGAAGATTATTATGTTTGAATGTGTTATTCTCAAGAATGTCAAGCAATGTGTAAATTTAATATCTAATTGGCAATATCAGAGACTGACCACGAAACATTTTTGTATCTTCGAATTCCTTTTACAATGAAGGTACAGTCAAAATTTTAAACAGCAAGATACCTCGTCATTGAAAATTACACCTTTGTAAATCTTTTTATGAAAATTTTCTTCAAACAGACAATCTAGCATTTTAGCAAATGTCGCGAAAATTGAATAATATTCAGATACACTAATATCCAAATAGGTTTGAAGCATACGACTCCTAGTGAATCAAGAGAAGACAGTTACAAGGCAGAGCACAGAGAAGCGACAACCGAGGCAAAGTCTGGTAAATTATAATTGATTCAGCGGCCGCTTTTTGTTCAGTGAACATAAGTTTTTAGTTTATATATTTCATAATTTGAAAAACTTTTTTGAAATTTAAGATGGCAAGTATGTGCTCAACGATAATCCTTCATATAAACACCTTAAGATACATGTTTTCTTTTGTCTCAATACTGTTGTGGTTTTTTGCATCATGGATGTCGTTGCAAGTTTACACAACTCTGAAATAGTCAGTACATTAAAGTTTGGTTAGTGTTTCATTTATCTAAACCAGCAATTGTTTATCTTATTTATTACTTTTACCGATATGTTTTTGTAGACTACCAGACCGACGATTATACAGAATCTAAAGCTAAAAGGCAGAAGACGGGTGAAATGTAGTTTTTTTATCAATATTTAACAATCATTTATTTCAATTATTCATGCTTTAAGTATCTAGACTGGACTAAATCGTTGAACAAGTGAACATAACATTTTTATGTAAATAAGTGATATCACCGTTGGCTTTAGTGATGAATCTGCTTACAGAGAATAACTCAAAATATGTTAAGTCGATCTTTTTTTAAGTGACTTACTCACTTAAATTTTGTCAAGTTTGTTGGATTAACGATTTTTCTCTAAAAAGATAGGGAAAATTGTTAATATTTTTTTAATATTATGTCAGTTAGTCTGTTATATAATAAGGTATATATTACATAAAAATATATTGACAAAGATGCAAACAAATTTTAACCTGTAACTTGAACAACACAGTTTCTTTTCCCACAATAGACAATCTTTATACCACTTGACTACTTTACCACACAAGCCTATTAAGGAAACGTTTTCATATCTAATTAATTGGTCATTCAAAAAGTCTGGTTGTTCTTACATATGCTGCAATTAATATTATTCCATTTTAGCGATAAATGTTGTGATAAATATAGTCGTTTGACATCCTCTTATCTGATTACAGATGTCGAATTTCTTCTTGATAATTTTGTCGATAGTCAGTTGGCATTCTAATGGACATAAACTGCGGATTACAGGTTTTTTTTGTATTATAAAAGATCACGGTTTATGGAAAAAAATTCAAAAAGATCCTTCAAGACAGGATTTAGCGGAAAAGTTTTTATAATTATTTTTTATATTTGGATGAATTCTTTATCTTTAAATAACCCAGAGTTTCAAAAATGTGCTTAAGAAATTTATCCTTAAAAACTTACCTTAAATAAATCTAATTTCAGTAATGATCGTATTCCCTGTTTAGATTTGGATTTAAAAATTGAACAGGGGTGTTTATGCACTAAAATTTATGATAAAAGTGACGATTTGTCTTTTCCAAAATTAACTTGTCGTCCTTGATGGGTACGTACGGTTTGCTCCTTTATATGGGATTTATATTTCACCAGTTTGGTTTGCCCGCAATTGCACCAAATTATTTTCTGTCTTTAATGATCGCAACATACATCTTACTTTTTGTAACAGGTGTGCATATATTACGAGCATCTTCAGTCTTTTACAAAATTTTATAACCGTTACAATGATTAATACAAAGATACAGCTTCAAATTAAGAATTGTGATACGACAAGGAGTATCACATTCCACATTCTATTGATTTATAACATATAAAGCATTTGTGACAAGACAGTATTTTCTCGTCAGACAACTGTGTTTGATTAAATCTCCTGTTGAGAGGTTTGATGGCTTTCCAGCAGGAATCTGAAAATGAGCTTGGTTTCAATAACGTTGAGCATTATTATCTTCTTTTTTGCATGTATTTTGTTGGGTATATTTTTTGAATTGTTGTACTCCCTAGTCGTATTAGGTGCAGGTGTGTTTTGCGATTTTATAGGTCTGTTATTGCTGTTGTTTTCTTTAAAGTTGTACATAAATCATTCCTTGGCAGATGGTTGGAATAACACTAATCTAGTTTAACGCCACCACATGTGTCATATGCCTGTCTCGTGGCAGGCATTGTGGTCATACGTTTGTCTTTGTGTCAAATATTTTGTAAATGTACATTTTGATAGCATTAAGGAAAGAGCCGTGTAGTTTAACTGATAAACGTTTAGTCGGTTCATAGTACGAGGACAATTTCGTCATCGTATTAGATAAATCATATCATTGCAAGTGTAAGTAGTTGCAAATCGAATTTTATGAATAATGCATAGTGACATTAAATGTTTACTTACGTATATTTTCAATATTTTAATTTTATTAGACAGTGCATGAAAAATAGGCTAAGTAAATCAAACTGATAAGGATAAGAACAATATATTTCCACAAAAAAATCCGTATTAATTTTATTAATACTTTATTATACCCTATATTGTTTCAAATATCTATGTTTTAGCTCTAATTTTTAATGCGAGAAACACGTCAATGCGATGTTATATTTGAATTGAAATAAAATACTTTATTCCCTGTACATGAAAAAAGAATTCTCAGAAACACTTTTTATTTTTAAGAGAGCAATGATTTTCTATCATTTGTAAGTATTGCAGTCTTCCAGAGTATTTTCCATATTTGTATCCATATATTAAAATATTGTTACTTGAAAATGAAAGCTGAAAAGTAAGCAATTGATATAACCTATTGGTTATGTATTCTGAGTGGGGATGCATTTGTTGTTTTCTTTAAAAAACAGAGATCATTGCAGTGAAAATTTTACTGTAAATATATAAACATATTAGTCACAATACATTCTGAATGTGAAATTGTATTGCAAGGGAGGAGTTTGTTTATAGTATGGATAATGTTTTGAAAGTCGATGAATTTTGCTTTAGTTTTGCAGTTAGTTCCTTGGGGTGTTTTATAATGTTTCCATTCAATTACCATTTTCGTGTGTTTTTATGCTGACAGATCTGTTATAATTGTAAAAGTCATTTTTCCGTATACTTGTTTAATTCATTTATATTGTTTTTTCCTGTTTATTTGCATCCCATTAGCGATAGTCTATTAATGTTTTGGCTCGTGATACATCACTGGCACGTTTAATCATGTGTTTACCATTAACATGAAATAAACAATATGTTTATATTCCTGCTTTACGTCAATGTCTATTTATTAAAAAGCTTGAATATCAAACTTTAAATCTTAATTTGTGCATATTCTGGACACAATATAATATACACAAATTCAGTTTTTACAAATTATTTTAAAAAACATGTGCTGTATCACACTGAAAACTTAAAACAAAATCAAATATGGTAACATTTTAACTCACTGAAAACCTATGTTGCAAATTGGGTTGACTATTAAATTTTAACGTCTGAAGAATCTGAAACCAATATTTAAATGTACATATAGGTATTCTTTACACTTCTGTTGTCTTTTTCATTATTAAGAATTTCATGTATTTCATCCCAAAAAGATCTATATCTATCTCAAACCTAAGAAAGATTTAGGTGTATAACTGGGACAACACCCTAATTTTGAGATTATAATACTAATTTTCTGATTGATTTATTATTTATTGATGGTTGTTTAAACAAAATTTGTTAGTTCTTTGTTTTAAAATTGTTGATATAGCTTTTTGTAGATGTACACTGTAGCAGACAATCAAATTTTATGTCATGCATTTTTTATAAACGGGAACGGCGACGTCTAGCACGCGTGTTTTCTAGTGAATATTACAAATATTCAGTTATGATCATTTTAAAAGACAGGCTATGGTTGAATCATGGTAGAACAAAACCAGTAATTTTTTGCGCTTTTTGGTAAGTATTAATACAAATACAAATCTGAAGTTGTGTTTTGGAATATTGTTAAACGTAATATAAAATTACATGGAATGCGTTATGGAAAGGAGATTATTTTTACAAAAATAATTAAAAATATATAGTTACATAAAACTTCAGATATCCCCATTGTTCAAGATGATTGTCAAAATCTACTTTCACACACTTGTACAGAATCATGATAAGAAAAATTAAGATAATAATATCTCTTAGATATGTTTTTAATATATATCCATCATGGTTTTTAAAAATAAACATACTTAACAGTACCACATTCAGACTCGTCAATGAGATACAATAGTAAATAGGTATGTATATTCTATTGTCAATATGAAAACTATTTTATCCCTTGTTAAATTTAGAAAAAAAGAAACTTTTATATTACTTTCGTTACATTTCCAACCGTTGATTTAACCAGAAGGGCAATACTATTTAAAGGAGTATGTATGTTAAGGCCCATATTTAACCCAAATTCTTGATTTTTTATGCGACATTTTAGACACAACAAAAGTCGATGTGAAAAAGCTGTTTTAATAATTTATAGCTTAAACTCATATTATTTTCACGATTTTGACCAAAAAAAAAAAAGAAAAAACAAGGCTCATTTGACTATTTCAACAAGAATGTAACATTTTCTGTAAAAATACTAACCATTTTGTTAAAAAAATGTACGCCAGCACAAAAAACATCACACAGATATTCTAAGTAAACATTTGTACTGAAAAGACCGATTATTTTGCAAAGTTTGGTTGTGATGTTTTTGTGCGATCAAAATCGAGAAAATTTATCAAATTTTGTGTCAAATTAAGTACTTTCGGAGTATTTTTACAATAAAAGCAATTTCTATGTGCGACATGACCGTTGTTAAACCAATTAAACCAAAGAAAAATAAGTTGGTTTTGTAGTAAGCATTTTGTAATACAAATGATATAAAGCGATAGACAAAAGACATTTTTCTTTCTTTTCAGCCAAAATTGCGGTTTAACGAGCCTTTTTCTTTCTTTCTCGCTTTTTGTTTGACAATTCTTGATTTTTAGATTTGGTAGTGAAATCAAGTACGATAGAAACTGTCTGATGTCCGACATAATTGTTGAGAAGAGATTTTACTGTTTCTCCGTAATATTCATTAACGTTTTGTCGTTACATATATTTGAATAATCAGGCTGATCAATTAATTATGTTGTAATTATTCTATTTTCAAAGAAAATAGATATGCAAATGAAAGCACGTGAATACTATACACTTGATAATATATTTTTTCATATGCAACAATCGACATATTTTTATATTGTGTAAAATGATAGTGCTATGAGCGATATGTTCACATGTGCAAAACACGACATTGGTATTGTTACATATGTCAAGAATTGGGTAACATTTTTATTGCCAGTCTCTTGTCGGCGCATGACCTAAGAAATTACTTCCATTGCACTGCAAGCTTGAGGCTAGATATTACAATTTGATTTTGAAATATCGCCATTTTATCTGCGTGTTGAAGCAGTTCGTTTGTTTACTCTCACAGCAAGCCAAGGCAAGGCAAATAAAAGACAATGAATTATCCTCTTGATGGTGGTTGATGGTTTAAACGTCCTAAACAAAAAATAATTGCTTTCAGTCGGACGGTCTTCGGTGGAACTTGTGGTATTGATGCTACTTTTGTAGTTAAAAATGTTGTTGTTTGGTTCGGTTAAACTGACTTTCAAGGTCGTTGTTAAAGCTGTCGTCGTTGGTGGTGATTTTCTGTGACTTGTCGGATTTAGTAAGACTAAAACAGCATTTTCAGGTCCACGGCGCCAAGCAGAGCAGATGTATTCCGCTGCAGCAGGGCTTGTTGCCAGTGGGTCACTCCGTCGGGGCAATATAAGGAGTTGGTCATAACTTCATCACTCTTTGTTGTACTACTGTCGATGTACTGTTGCTTCGATGAAAGCTACGTGACTGAATGACGTTCTTGACCCTTCCCTTTATAAGAAATCATTAAGGCTATTGTTCAGGTTAGTTTGTCAAATCATTAAATGTTTTTCATGTTTTTGTAGCGGTTTCTGGTTGTTTTTTGGTAGAAAGTTTTTCAGCAGTTAGGTCGTTTTTAATTCTACCTGGTTATATCCTAAATATAAGAAATACTTGTCGTAAAGCATATTTTGAGTATCGTATGTTGAAAGAAACATCTTAAAAGCTCCGTCAGTAGATCTAATAGTGTTTGTATGAGCATCAGTTTCAACGAATTTTATCAATTGGTCATTTGGTTGAACCTCTTTATTGCAGGCCTTTCAACAGGAACTATTTTGGTGTTTTCTTTTTAATCACACTTTTTGACGTCTACAGCATTATCAGTTGTGGTTTAAATGTGGTATTATTTACATTCAAATGTTATTAAAAGAAACGAAAATGACGTTTTATTGTTAAAGGAGAAGACAATGTTTTTTTGAAAGTTATAAATATTTAAGCTTATCAGTCAATAGGTCAAGAAAATCAAATTAAAAATATGAATCTGTCCTTTTTACTATTTAAATCCCTGTTTAAAAAGAATGGGTTTTGAATTTCCCGCGCCAATGTGCTCCTTCATAATTGGTTTAGTTATGACGTCACGAAAACGGTTTGTAAAGTGAAAGTGAATAGGTAAACATTTGATTAGCGCGTTTGATGTATAGAGAAAGTGAAAATTTGGATCTTTCTCCATATAATTTCGAGCCGGAATTTAGAGAGAAAGAGATCGAGGAACTACGTAGGAAGATGTCCGAATGCAGTAACGGAGTAAGAGATTAGCAGCACGAGGACTGGTGTTCTTGTCACGAGTGTGAGGAAATGGATAACGTCGGCACTTTTTTGTCGAATCGGGGATGGCAAAAAAACTTTTCGAACATATCCCTTTTTCGTTTGCAATACGTTTAAAAGCCTGACGGTATGGCATGATTTTGCAATGAACTAGTTAAAAATTGAAGATCAAATTTTTTGTTTTCATGTCCAGCATCAGTTACCAACCGACTTAGTGACGTCACGTCACACGCTAATCGGAAGCTATCGGCAATAATCAATAAAATTGTCACCATCGATGCCTTATAAGCAGGAGAGTTCTACAAGATGGCTATCTACATGGAATTTAATGATTTCGATTTTTGCACAGCCTTGATCATTTTACGCAAGGACTTTTTGTATCAAAAGTTATTTATTTTTATTTACATAGGCATGGTTTCTTATAGGAAGGCAGCTTATTACAAAGGTGGTCTTTCTCTTTAAATATGATCACACGACACTCACGTTAGCGATGGAAAATGGAGAACTTCAGTACTTAAATCACTCACCTTAGCTATAATAGTGTAGATTCAGTTTTAAATATGTTTATACCATTGAATTTATTCTTCTCCTCATTCAACAAGTGATGTTTTATATTAGAACATTTTACATTTCATGAAAGGGTGATAGCTGTTACAATTGTAAGCCTTGTAGAAAATATTATATTTTTTTGTTTTTGTCAGTACCACAATATATTATATGACCCTCTAATGGCTGGCTGGTGTAATATTATGTTATGTAAAATTTTAGTTCTTTTTATAGTATGATAATTTAGCAGACCGATTTATGCTAAGCAACGAGTATTGATTTAGCATAATGAGATAAAAAATAATTTTTTTTACATTCAAAATCGAACTTCAGTGAAAATTCAAAAACATTTGTTTACTTTTTTTAAATACAATTTGTTTACTTTCATTTTATGTATTTGCTACGATAAATGGCCTTATCTTTTTATGAGAGATATTAAATACACAACTTGAAAAGTTGATACATTAGAATATTAGGACTTCGTTGTTTTGTTTATTAATTGATCTCTATTTGATAATATGAACATATCATCTAGAGTTTGAATTTTCTTATGGAAAAAAGGAGTCCATCTATATAATATGTGAGATTCCATGGATCATAACCTCACCTGATTTCTGCTAGTAAGGACCCCAACTTGTAAAAATTGTCGATATTCATGACAAGGACATTTATAAAGTAATTTTTTTATTATTATTTTCGGCAGTTCTCAAAAGGTATCTGTTCAATTTGTGAATTTCAGTTGTTTTTAGGATATGTTTTAAAAAATATGGGAAATGAACTGTTATGACAACTGTGAAAAGAAAAATAATTAAATTAAATTAAATTTTAAGTGCGCTTGTTATGCGATATCAGAATGAACCACATTTGAACTTTAAATTCTAGAATATAGGTTAGGGATTACATCATTACCCTTGCATTTATCTCATCATTCTGTGAGTCTGTAATAGGAATATTTATGGATATCATTGAATAATTTTTAAGCATTTTTTCATTATTTTATTTTAGAGGATTGCACAAAATAAAACACAGAATTTTAACCGCTTATCATCAATGAAAAATTCTAGTTTAGTTCAAACATTTTTAATTTGCCAAAAACATGCAAATTGGATAAGTTTTGTTTGTTTTGTTTGATTGATGTTTAACGCCACTTTCAACAATATTTCAGTCATATCGCGGCGGTCAGTTTCACTGGTGGAGGAAGCCGGAGTACTCGGAGAGAACTACCGACCTTGGACAGGTAACTGACAAACCTTATCCCGTGCGATGCGAGTTAAACTCAACCCGTTTTTGTATGGTACAAAGTCAGGCGAGAACTCACGCCGTATAGGTGATAGGCTAGTGATCTGTACAGGTTAGTTTAAATCTACTACCTAGACCACTCGGCCACCCAGGCCCCTAGGTGTGACTGTAATGTTGTTACATTACAATAGTATAGTTTTGTTTTTCCCTAACCTGCTCTTTCTATTAATAGGTGATGTGGTATGATTGCACACAGGTTTCAACATAATAACAGTTGTAATTAAACGACGTCAGGTCATATTACAGCCTTCACTTATGAACCTTGATTCATACCTAAAACGTACGAATTTTAAAACCAAACCATGTGAATACAGTTTTAACATACGAGCTTTATTAACCAATTTAAGTCTATTTCCCCTATCATCAGATTTTGACCACTACATTACATTTGACCAAAAATTCATACTCATGAAAGCAGTCATGATAAATGATTTAACTAGTGTAGGCAAAGAAAACCTAGACTCAATAATAATTAGTCAGTTATACAGAGATTGGGTTCATTTTAATCTAAAACGTAGTTTTAAACAGGGACATAAAGAGCAAGTTGAAAAATCAATGCATCGTCTGAAGAGCCAAAGAAACGACATGTCAAGGACGAAAAAAATTAACCATTGGAAATGAGATACCGTCCCTCTTGTCGTTAATTTTGTTAATTTTACACATTGTAATACGGAGGCTGTTTGGGTAAGCTTTATTCAAGGATAATTTTATTGGATAAATCTTGATAGTGGGTCTAAGCACGAAGCGGAAATTTCAGTGTCTTTAAGTAATGGGATACATGCAGTCGAAAAGGACGAGGATCGTTAAGGCCCATTTTTGGCCCAAGAATTTGGCTAAAAAATGAAAATTGGGGTATATCTTTTATTTTATATTTTTCGTATTGAATAATGTCTATAAAAAGAAAACCCAACAGAATTTTGAGTTTAATTAGGTCTACAATGGTCACATGACACATAGAAAATACTATAAATGTTAAAATACGAAGAAATTAGTAAATTTTATGCAATATTTGATACTATTTTGTCCATTATAATATAGATCGCACAAAAACATCACAACCAAACTTAGCACAATTAAAGATCTATAAAGTACAAATGTTTTGTTAAAATATCTTCGTGATGTTTTTTGTGCGATCATATCTTTTTTTAACAAAACATCTCCAAAAGTGAGTATTTTACCGAAAATGTTAAATTCATGTCAAAATAGTCAAATATACCCTTTCATTTTGTCAAAATGACGAAAAGTATACAAAAAAAGTAATGAATTATTAAAAGACGATTATTAAACAGCATTTTCACAACAACTTATTATTGTGTCACAAAATTTAAAATTTGGGCCAAATATATATGGCTTAACATACCTACTCCTTTAGAACTATTTTGTGAAAGAACATATACAACAGATTGTGGTATAATGAATTGACTTTTTCTGCAAAAGCTTCTGTTGAATTTCGCTTCATACGAATACAGGCCGCACTCTTGGTTCTCATTGGAATGCCGATATTCTTTTGGAAGACACGTACGCCAAAACGCTACAAAAATGTTGTTAGTAAAAATAAATCAAGCATTTTACAATTGTTGTCTTCAGAGTACCTTTTATTAGAATCAAACTGGTTAATAACAAAGTTGAACATTAACTGAAACGTTTAGCACGGACTCAAAATTAGAATGTTAACCTATATTGGTTGAATCGATAATCACTGACTAACAATATAAGATTCTCTATAAAAATGATAGAATGGCCTTCTTACCACGAGTCTCAACTTGAAGTATAGGTTTTGATAAACCAAAACCCCAAATTTCTTCGAGGTCACCGTAATATTAATATCAGAAAGCATACCATTTACTCTTAACCCCATTAATGGTCGGTTTATTAATATAAGATCCATATGCTCTCTAGATGACAAAAGACGCAAATCCTTCCAAAACGTGCTTCTGCAAAACTTGTTTCGACAAAAATACGGTCTAACGTCTCCCTCCGGACGGGTTTTGAATTCATATAAACACCACAAGCAGGGACGCCTTTCTTGATGGCCGTTACCTCAAGAACGAAGATACCTAGTTCCAATTTTCCCGACACTTCATATGTGAAAGGGTCGGTCGAGTATTTATTCATCCTGCTTAACTAACGGACCCCTCGTTTTGGGTTCTACGGGCCGGCTGATAAACCGAACAGCCTATTTGTATACCTATATGCGTTATTTTATATGAAAGTTTTTATTTAGATATTGTGAAATATTCGTTTTACACCCCATAGAACGATATTTGGATCATGGAAAACCTTGAAGAACCTAGAAAAATACCTCTTGCTGCAGATAAAAACTCCAATAACAGGGAAGTTGTTTGACGGAAATAGTAAACAGAAGATTCAATACCTTAGAAGCTACCACCTTTACCAACAAATAAAAACCATGATAATGCATCAGTCGTATTTGGATATTAAAGAAGCAATAAAAATCACTATTAGAATATTTACATGAAAAGGAAAATAGGAGACCTCAATGAAAATAGGAGACCTCAATGAAAAGCTGTATTTCGGTAAAAGACAAAGCTGACAAGAAGTACAATAGCAATGAGAATGTAAATCAAAGTTATAACTGACACCGTTGCCAAATTACACCATTATGAATTAGTCCATTTGACAAAAAATGGGTAAAAGATAATAATTAAAAGAATAATTGAAAGACACAATACACATCTTACACACGGTTTATAACTAATAGTTAAAACCCAATTTAACTGCGCAAAAAGCGGTCTTCTGGATACGCGAAAGATTAGTCGAAGGATTAAGTTCATCAGTTATGAACGCCGATTAAACAGATATAAAGATAACATAACGATATTTCCTATCAAAAATATCGAGCATTTTGGAAATAAAAATTTTTATATGACTTGTAGAATGATCAATGTCTATTTTTCAGTAATTAAGTAAAAAGCTATTTCTTTTTCGGTCAGTTTTATAATAAACATTATACTAACTTGTTATTCATTTTAATTTTGGAATGAGTAAATTTATGAATAGAATTGTTTGTGAAATTTGAATGTGGAGTCAGTGAGATTTTAAGTATTAAATTTAAATAAAACATTAAAATTATTTATACTTTTATACCAAAGTATTAAATTAAAATCGTAAGTAGGGAATTTCCACAATATTGACTTAAAAGCAGGAGATTTTGATAACCTTGATATTTATCTTGAATCAGTTATTGGTACAAATATTTTTAATTGAAATATGGAGTGATTGGAACATTTTATTATTAATGACAAGATGACAAAGTGGTACATTTTGTAAATTTCAAATGTTTGTTGCTGATTACCTTTGTACCACATACATGGGTCTGAACTCTGAACAGCAATAATTGTAAACGCTAGCGATTTTCGACTTTTTATATGCCGCTCTACTGACCTGGCTTCAAGATGGCGCCCACACAGGGACATCAAAGAAAATCGTAGCAAGGTCAGATACTGATGCTGATGAGAAGGATCTTAAGACTAAAGCTTTACTTCAGCAGATAGTAATTCGATAGATTGGAAAGTGGAAGGAGACCAACTCAGTATGAGTTCACAGGTAGAGGTAGAGATGGCTATAAAGTCAACTATAGAGGAGGAAACCCGTATAGAGGAACAGCGGAGGTAGAGGTTATAACAGTGGAAAAAGTCAAAACCCAACTCAGAATTTCCACCGATTACCTGCAGGCGATTTGGGTAAGAGGGACATATTGCAAGAGGTTGCCAAGTTATCAGGACAGCAACATTTAAACTTGAAGGGGCAGGCGTTAGAAAGAAAAGAGGTAAGCCCCTCACCAGGCAGACAGACATGTAAGTATTTCTAACTTCCACCCAGAAACAGAAAATACCACTTGGATGATGTGGAGAACCTTAAGAATGTAATGCACCGATTAAAGGAAAATATACCAAGAGACTTTTAGATACGGGTTCTATCGTCTCAACCATGAGTTGCAATTTCCATCAACAGTACTTGGCGCATCTACCTGCTATGCTACAAGATCAACTTCGTTATACTGAATGTGAAGATCGCCAGTCTTTACCGTATGATGGATAAATTTAGGCAAAGATACTTCCATCAGACCTAAGAAGGAACACACAGACATTTATCTGGTGGTTGCTAACAGTCAGTACCACAACAACATACCTATATTGGTTGGAATTTCCATCATTAACGTCATCATGGACAACTGCAAGGAACAGCATAGACAAATTCCTACATACATCAGACTTGAGACCACCAAGGTATGCTTCCATTAGATGTGTGTTAACCAGAAAAAAGGAGTTGCGTAGAAAGAAAAACGGATTTGCAGTAGTGAAGAGTGCAGAATTCAATACTTTCACCATACCACCAAACAGTAACATTAAATAACCTGTTATTCAGATAAGCAGATTCCATACCACACATAAGCTATTAACTAATAAGCATCACAGTCCGTCATACTATCCGACTTTGATATAGACCAAACTTTGATCAACATTCATAACATTACTACCATACCAATTACAGTACCACCTAAGGCATTATTGGCCGAATTACGACCAGTAACTATCCAAGAATCATCATAATTTCAAACAGATGACTTTACCACTCCTTTGTTAGAACACGTAAAAATAATACCAAAAACCTGACACCAGAGCAACTCAGGAAGGGGAAATCTTTCATCACTTCATAGAGAGGTACATTCTATATTCTATAGATTTCAGCCATACCCATGTACTTCAACATCAGATTGAACTGGACGATTAGCATCTCCTTCAAACAACGATATAGGAGAATAGCCAAATCTCTGATAGAAAAGTAAAGTCAAATATACAACAGCTACTTAAAACAGGAATTATCCGAAAGTCCAATAGGCATGCAATGGTTATCCAATGTTGTCTTGGTTAAAAAGAAGGATGGATCCCTTAGAATGAGTGTGGACTTTAGGCAAATAAACTATTGAACAAAGGAGGATGCTTACGCACTATACCTTAGTAAAGAGGTTTCCTTAAATGTCCTGCTGGACATTGTTATTTTACAGTTAATGACCATCAGCCTGCGGTGTTGTTCAACATGTTATATTGAATCCAGACTTTCCAACTTTCGTCGTGGTGAAGGGTAATAATAAAACGAACGTATAACAGTTAAAAGCAAACTGTAAAAATAATAACTCTCGTGAAATAAATCTAATAAATTTTTAGGAATGCATTTCCTCATTAAAAGCAAGTACAGTATTTTTTTTACAGTTGACAAAGATTGCGAAATAAACAGATACAGTAAATATTTACGCCAATAACGCATGGATCTGCAGTTTTAAATATTACACCCCACGAAGGGTGACCGGGATATAGAAATAGGCCGTCCGGTTTCTCCGCCTGCAGGTAGAATTTCTGCTAATGCATGGGGTGTTCGTTGGTTGGGCGGGATGTATAAATACTCAACCACCCCGAGAGTAACCTGGGTTAAGAAATTGTTTGCTCGGTTTCTCCGGCAGGAGGTAGAACCACTCTAAAGGTGCGTCCGTTGGTTGGCCGCGGGATGTATAATTCTCAACCCGTCTCGGACGGGAAAGTTATCGCCGTGCCCCTTGTTGGGAACATGCCACGCTCACAGCGCGGTAACAATCCTGTCGCATTAACTAGTTAGGAGTTATCTGTAGGTGACCAGTTGCATAGGCTTTATTTCCCGCCCCTAACCAAACAGTCCCAATTTGGCATCCGGTGGCTGTTAAATTCCCCGGCCTAACCCCTTTATAATTCATTTTTGATAACTTGATCTCGTATTGAATAAGCATGAAGTATTTGCAACAGGACGTTAAAATACAATCAATAAATCAATTAAATACTACAATGACCAAAAAATATGGTTCTGCCTAATTACTCGTGTTTAGTAGCAATGATTGTCAGTTGCAAAGTTTCGACAACAATCTCCAATACATGTATATAAGAAAATAAAAATAAATAGGGTAAATGAGAATTATAAATATCCTATATAAATTATTTTACTAAGTATTTAATGGAGTCATATTTAAAGGATCATGTACCAAAGGTAAACCAAATATAACCAGCCATACATCTGATTCTTCAATAAAATGTTGGATGCGATTTTCCTCTGTATAAACTCTACTATTACAATCATACTTACTCAGTATCTCGGGCGGTGGTAAAATTACGTGAGTTTGAAGGAACGTGTGATGAAATATTTCTTGTAACATTGATTGATTAATTGATTGATTGTTGTTTAACGTCCAGTGGCAAATATTTCATGCATATTCAGGACGGAAACAAGT
>JAULBM010206815.1:0-28384 GCA_032357055.1 Geukensia granosissima
CCTTTGCTTGGAATTTACTTGTACATATGAGATTTTTGTGTCATGAATATTTACACCATATCCCACTTTTTTTCTATAAAGGAACGACGAGATCCAAAAAAGTAGATTCTAAAAGACAGAATATGAAATATATGCAAGAAAGAAACGATCTTACATCTGTTTATTACAAATATTCAAAAGTCAAATTTAACTGCGTGTAAACAGCTTTTGTGGATTAACCTTCATCAGACACGGCGGGGGGCAAAAGTACTCAAAATGTCTTAACAAAGCGAAATAGGAAGCCAATAGGAAGGTGAAGAGCCTGCGTTTACGATACACCGCAATCTCACAGGAAAGGACTTCGGCTGTATATTCCATACTGGCTAAGATATTGTAGGGACGATCATACAATTTTTTTAAGCTTTGCCTACATTTGAGGAGCAACATATCCCTGCTTGAGCCGTTTTTGTATCAGCGACTTTACTTTGTCTTAACAATAGCCATACGCTGGACCAACGCAATAGTTTCTGCCAATGAACGGGGAGCTGGCTAATTCAAGATGAAAATCAAGGTATGAGGCAGACTTGGGAGTGTCTGTTGTGTCTTTAATTTCAAGCTGATTTGGGATGATGAGGTGAAAATAATCATCAAATTAAGAATTGTTCATTGAGATCATCATCTATTTTACGGAAGATGAAATTAAAGGTTCAGGTTAGTTTTTTTGAAACTATGCCTCAAACGAGGGAAGAAATACATCGGCAAGGATATGAGCAAAATTAGTGCCCATTTAAATGCCGATCGTTTGCCTGAAAGCTCCTCCAACAAACCTTACAATTATGTTGTCAATTAGAAAATCTAACATTTTTATAATATCCTCCTCTGTACATTTGTTTATTACGTTACTGCAATACTAAATTCCGTTTGCTGTACCATGTATTTTGTATTATAATACCAATGATATTGACATATGTTGGGGTGTTATCATAAAATCACAATTTTTTCATTACAGATCATTACAGTGTAAAATTATTTCAGTAATTGTTAAACGGTTTTAACGTCTCGCAGTCGTTTTTTTCTAAAAGCCACGTGCAGATAAACAGACTTTGAATAATGAGGTCACTTTTCAGCTGAGGTTTTCAGACACTATTTTAAATTTAACCGGCAACATCACTCTAATAAAGACTTGGAGAAACAAAATTTTTCATTAATGAACATTGGTTATCGTACTTTCAATTTTTCGCCAAGGTAGGAAATTTGAATTTTAAACTATCTCGATTGAAGAAAATATTATTATCAATTAGTAACAATGTCAGATTACAATGCCAATGACATTATGTTTCGATGTTAAGTTACAATTGTTTTGAAACGATTTGAGTAAGCACTTAAAATTTGAAATTATATCAGAATATTGCTGTATTTTAACTGGTATAAATCTTTTTATAATTTAAGCAGATGCGATTATGTTGAATATAGTTTTATTTTAACAAAGAAAGCCCTGTGTTGTATTATCTACTGTACTTGTACTTGGTACAGTGATATTTCTTTGCGTTTTATTTTTATTTTGTCTCATTATGGATGCGTTGCATTGGCAGAAGGTAACATAAATGCACTGAAATAAAGCTTTAGATATTATTATGAAATAAAAAACATTAATCACCACTGGGTTAACCCTACCCTAAAATTAAGGGGGAATTATTTAACCAAAGTTTTATGTCTGTAGCAATATAAGTCCTAAAATATTTCATGAAAACCTTTGCAAGCCCTTTTGTAATGTTGTTTACTTTTGTCTGTTGTATTTGTTTGTTTATTTATTCTTTTGATCCATATAAACTCAAGTATATATGAGTTAATGCCATCAGTTGACAACAGCTGTCATCCACCGTCCACTTATAAGTCCCCCGTAAACCTATAACATTTCATCTACTCTTAATTCAACTGGGTCATTTTTAAAATAATAAAATTTCACTGGGTTTGGGAAGCTTGGCAAGGACCACTAAATCGAGGGTCCTCTACCAAAATTATGTTTTCTACAAATTGGAAATTCAAGATGCTGCAGGTACCGGACATATTTCTACGTAGGACCTTATGCTTATGGGAATTTGGTCAAAGATAATCTTTCAAAAAAATTTTGTAAATTGTTTTTCTTCATGGTCATCTACCAACACTATATTTTTACGGATTAGAAATTTAGTTAACAATATCGACCCAATTAAGTTTAACATAGGACCTATTAAAATTTTAGTCGTATGTCAGTTGGTTAGAAAGAGTCCTAAAAGTTTAATTGTTCTATTAGGAATATGCCATTGATGATTTAGAATAATATAATATCTTATTGCATATTTTGTCACAAGATTTCTTATAACAAATCGCGGTCGTCTTATGGTATGGCGCTGTTATCATCGTCATCGGCGATGTTTGCGTCTGACTGGTTGGTTTCCGCGCGATAACTTTTGTTCAAGTTAACCAGCCCGTTTATAGTAATATTATGCAACATTGATTTTTGGTGTTAGATAAATATTAATATGGAATTTTTTGGTGATCTTGTCCCATCCATTTTTTTGGGGACAGACTTAAAGGGGTTTTCCTTATATTTAATGCAAGTTACCCAATTCTTTTTTTTTAAATGTCTTTCCTCATCACAAAGCAACTCTAAAAATCCCTAACATCATTAAGTTTTAGTGATGTAGTTTGAGAAGTCCGGGTTATTTACTGCAAACATATCGTCAAGTTATCGTTAAGTATTATTAAATTTATATGAAGTCAATATTTTATAATAAAAAGCGTTTTAATTTTTCATCCGATTTGATGAGTTATTTATAAAAACTTCCGATGAAAAATGCAACAAAATTAATCAAGTTTAAAGATAAATTTTTCAAAGTGATTGATTAATGTGTCTGCCCCTTATTATGTCCAGTACATAACTGTTGCCAACAAATTACAAATGTAACTGTGTCCAGCAAAATACTGTGTCTTCATTTACCCAAATGTACATATGTTCAACTTTCTCATGTCAACGTGTGGTCGTATCATGCTGCCCTTGCGAAGCACCTCTGTTGTGTTTTGGGATATTTTTACCTTGATGTTCCTCTATTAGTTTTGTAAATAATTTGTTGGTAGTTGATTTAACCAGACGTTAAATTTAGGAGCATATTGGGATCATTTTGTCTTCTAGAACGACGTTGTTATTTAAGAACTCCAGATACTAAGACAGTTTATATTCGCCAAATTTAGAAGTGGCGCGATTATCAATCAGACAGACATTCACAGTCCAAATTTTCACCTAACCAAGCTCCAAACAGCGGTCAACGTTCGTATCAATCGGAACACGCTCGTATATTTTCGTCATTCTTCGGAATTTACCAGATTTTTATGACGGAAATGGCCGATGTGATCAGATTGCGTTCGTATCTCAAATTATAAATCGTTACTACCAAAAGCTTGGGCGTGTCACCATTGTTTCGGAGTTTGTCACATTACACTTACAGATTACTCTATTGTGATGAATGTCATAGCGACCACAACGGTAGACTAGTATTGCTTGTTCAAGATCAGGATACTAAAACATTTTGAGTCATTGACTTAAAAATTACAGCTTTGGTCAATGTCAGCAAAGATATAAGGCTATTGTAAACCAAAAATCAGGAGTAGGATCATGTGCTCTGGAATATGTAAGCCCTATCCTGTCCCACGCCTAACAAATTCCTGCTTTCGTTAGTACAAAACAAAACATGCCTGTCTAAGAAATTGCTGGACTTGAGACAGTGACATTAAATAATTCCTTTCATCCTTTCATCAGCAAAAAGGTCAGGCTAGTCTAAACCATCAGAAACTGGACTGAAAACTTTTGAAAAGCGTACGACTTTTGAACTATTATTCCATAAATCATTGCGGCGGAAGATTCGAAAGTAGTGGAAAAGTTGTCATTAGCAAACTTTTTAGTCGAAAATCATCTATGCGTTATATCTGCACTCACATGCATCATAAACTAAAAGCATGTATCACCTAACTGTATTACACATCCTACAATGCATTACCTATCTATTGTCTTGTATTTGTAAATCATCAGCTAAGACATATATATTCGTCACATCAAGTATGACCAGTGTGAACCAAGGTTTGTTTCTGTTTAATTCTTTAATCTTTGATCTTTATTATATACTGATTTGTTAAAGTTGACAGATATTTTCATATATTCAAATTATCCAAAAGAACTGCCATATTTAATACAGATAGTTCATCCGAACTATTCAGCCTTATAGGATAATTCATTTTACTGTAATTCAATAAAAAATGTCAGTCCATCTGGGAGAATTGTTTTCCCGATATCAAGTAAGAATGAGGTCACCCCTAGTTTACTAAATATTGACTAGAAAAAAGGAAATATAGTAGTCACTTCATATTATAAAATTATGAAAAAGGAGATATGGTGTGATGTCAACGTGATAATTACAAACATCTACGGGTTGTCCATAGCCTTCCATTATGGAAAATATCCACACCATACGACAGGCTGTAAAAGCCCCAAAATAGAATGCAAAATAGTCGAATGTTACAATAATCGGCCAAATAAGTATACGGTGTAAAACATGTAAAACCCTTACAACGACATCCACTTGACCACAGGTGTTCCGCTTAGGTCAGGCACACAAATTAGGTGGCGAGCCAAACATGCTTTGAACACTCACCCCTCCTCCTAACATCGGACAGTGGTGTGACAAAACGACACAACAACAAACAACAAGTGCATCAGACTTAAGTCCTGAAGTTATTGCAATGTATTCAGAATTGCAAAATCAGGAAGAGACAACATGATGTACCGACCTCGAAAAAGTATTCGCTGTTTTTGACAGTCTGGTTGGATTTAGTGTAAAATATCATAAATAGCCATAGAAAACAAATTACTACAAAAATAAATATTATCGACAGCATGTAGGACAAAAATATAACAGAAAATTTACTAAAATTAGTTTTGATTTGACTCATTGAGCAGAGAGTCAATGTTGATTCCAAAAAGACAATATTCAAAGATCTTGAAATAGTGTTATAAAGATAATGTTTATGGAGAGTCTATTCAAGAACTTGTTAGTTGTAATAGGTTGTGTTCAAAAGAACGAGCTTTCTTTGAAAAAGTGACCATAAAAGGTTTGGTGTAATATCCCGGTTTCTTTTTAAAAGTTTCCTGCAGGTGCAGCCAATCTAGGAAATTTTATTATTTGATAGATTAATTAACTTTTTTTACTTGCTTATGATAGCGAAGCCATTGGCTTAATAGTTTTGCTCGTTATGCAAAAACTACATTAATTGAAATCTAAAAAATTCGCTGCATACACGGACAAATAGAACAAGAAATATATATGCACTGTATAAAGGAACCAAAGGGGTGAACTCGTCAAGGAAGAGAAAACTTACAATATGGAATAAGAATTCTCTCTCCTATCATATATTATAGATTTAATTTAAACTTATTAGAAATAAGTTGAAATAAGTTTTGATGAAAGATAGAAAATCGGTTTAATAAATTCATAGACATATTGTAAAATATGTTTCCACCTCTTTAATAGGAATCCGGCTCGTGCTCAGAGGTAAAGCACACGTAGAATGGAGAATTACAAAAGCTGGAGAGAGAAGAACCGTACGAGATGATGAATATTATATTGACGAAAAGAAAGTTGTTTGGGGAAAAGGTAATGCATCCAAAAAAAAAGAAGGTTTAGAGTTGACCAACGGTGACTAATCTTCAGCTGGTTATTGCAATTTTATTTACAGTTTTACCATTTTCAATTGTCTATGCTCGAACATTTCTGATTGCATTTCTCCTTATTTTTGGTCTGGGCTCAGCTTTGGGTCCGAATTTAGAAGAAAAATGTAAGCATATTGTCAATGCCAATAGACTTCTCGCGCGAATAGAATAGTATCTCAAACAACATAAATCGCAAGTAATAAACTATTACAAACATATTTTATTTGCTTAAAATTTCAATACAAAACTACCAATTTTAAATGTCTATTGTTTATCAACAAAAACATATATATAAATTAACAGTAAGTGGCTACTTTTGTAAGTATTTTTCAATTGATTTATTTGACCTCAAAAAACAAAGGGTCTAAAGCTGAAGCTGTATCCTTGAGTTATTGACCCTTTCTGCCATTTTGGGAACTTTTATCTCTGTTTGATCTATACTGGTAACAGATGATTGAATTTGGAAAAAAAGAATTTTCGTAGGTCTACTTCTTCACCAGGAAAATAATTACCTTGTTCAGATACTGTCGGCTGACATTAGATCAAAAATCGATCCATTCATCAAATAATTAACAAACGTTGATTTTGATTTGAGCAAACAGTATTTGCTGGATAATAAAATGCGAAAATGTTGAATTTTTCCTATTGAATTTAAATGGTCAATTATTTCTTACATACTTTATATATATTCATATAATAGAATATTCGTATTTAATGAAAATAAAAAACCTACTTCATCCTTTTACCTCTATTTACTTTTTGTTAATACGTCAAGGTCTACTAAAACCTTCATCCTTTTACCTCTATTTTTTGTTTATACAAGAAGGTCTACTAAAACCTTCATCCTTTTACCTCGATTTACTTTTTGTTAATACGTCAAGGTCTACTAAAACCTTCATCATTTTAACTCGAATTTTTTTGTAAATACGTCAAGGTCTATTAAAATATTCATCCTTTTACCTCTATTTACCTTTTGTAAATACGTCAAGGTTTACTAAAACCTTCATCCCTTTAGCTCGATTTACTTTTTGTTAATACGTCAAGGTCTACTAAAACCTTCATCATTTTACCTCGATTTACTTTTTGTTAATACGTCAAGGTCTACTAAAACCTTCATCCTTTTACCTCGATTTATCTTTTTGTTAATACGCCAAGGTCTGCTAAAACCCTCATCCTTTTACCTCTATTTACTTTTTGTTAATACGTCAAGGTGTAATAAAGACTATGATTTTATATTATATATGTGCAAATCTTGATAACACCGTATGTAAAGTTTGCGAAGTGACTCTTGAATATGAAGGTCCTGCCTTGATGTATGAATCAGTTTGCCTAGTTTAAATATTGCGAATTTTACCTGTGTTAACCAAATTGTGCAAAGAAGAACACATGTAAGAGACACAAAACAGCTTGCCAATAAACGAACGACAAGTTAAATACAGAGAAAACTGCCTTTTGAGTTGAACAAATACATAGAGGGTAGACCTAAATTTAACATAAGGGAAATACACTTGAAAATCTTCTTATTTGAAACTACTGAGCCAATTGTCCTCTACCAAAATTTTGTGCAACATTCCTTCTGACAAGGATCAGTCGGTGCCTCTGGTTTGTTTCTTCTTATTTATCATTTTATTTGATATTTTATTATTTATTTTTTATTTGTTTAAACATATTTTCTTTGTCAAAATAACTGAGTGTGAATGTTTTAACTAAATTAGAAACCTACATATTTTCATAGGATGATGATTAAGTATAAATTTACAGCTCAACTGTCTTAATTCATTCAATCATAACATTTCTATTATTGTACAGATAAGCATGAAGATGGTGGCATTCCTATCATGCCAAGAGGCAATCATAAATACAACTTCCAGTTTAAGCTTCCAGAAAGTGCACTTCCAGCGTCTTTCGAAAGCAAGATCGGGACGATCCGATACTATATCCGGATGACAATGGACATTCCATATTCTTCATCTCCCCAAGGCATCAAATATTTCACTATTGTCGGTCCACATATAGACTGTATGGACGACAAATATCTGGTATAGTATTTTTTAAATACTTTCAATATAATTTATGAGTTTTTATTTTTTGGTTTTAAATGCAGACTTTGTGTTCAATACATCAATGCTAAGTTTTTACTTGTGGTATATAGTACCACTTGTCGAATCTTCTAGAATTCTGAATATATAGAGCTCTGCATTTTAATTGTAAGTTTTTTCGCAACATGCTGGTTTTCTTCAATATTCTGCATGACTGTAGTATAATGTTTATTCTACTTCAATTGTTGTGACCATGGTGGTTTCTAACCCTATTCTCATGGTAAGTGATTACCCATAACAAATTTCAAAGTACTTTCACATGTTTATGATCATTTTTTCTCTGCTTTATTGCCTTTCTTTTGTATTTGACGATAGCTTCACCTGCTCATCAATCCTTAGTGAGCATTTACGTTTGTTATGTTTCACCTGCATCGATGGGACAATACGGAGGGTAATGTGAACCATAATTTTACATCCTTTGACCATCTGAACAAAGCACAACTCACCTATGGAAGTCCCATTTCTTTCTGGCATTTATTTTTTTTAAAATAAGCTTTGAATTCAAAGTATTCCGATAACGATGGATTATAACTCAGGCCTAGGGAACGACTGAACCGTTAGAGAGCCTTACAAAATATTAAAATCAAAAGTGTAATATGTTTTAAAATTCAGGCAGAATAGCCATCGTATGGGGCAGAGCTTTAGATTCCAACTCAAATGTACTTTCATGCCGAGGGGACGACTGAACCGTAAGAGAGCTTTAGAAAATATCAAAACCAAAGTGTTACTGCACTCGAACAAAGTGTCAATATTATGTTATAAAATTCAGGCAGAATAGCCATCATATGGGACAGAGCTTTAGATCTCAACTAGGATGTACTCAGTTTTCCTCCGAGAGCTTCTCTATCAAAACATTATAAAACAAATACAAACAAGATAGAGATTGAATTGCCCATCTTATGTTATGGAGTTGGAACTCTACCAGAGCCCCATTTTAGCTCAACTAACATTCAAGGTCATGATAGCAATTGCCTTCACTTGGCGTCCGTCGACCGTCCACAATTCACATTTTAACTTCTCTTTAAAACCACTTAGCCTAACGGATTCAAACTTTGGCGGAATTTTCCATAAACGGTCCCGTTTCAGAATTTTATTCGGGGTGGTCCTGAGGTTATCATCTTTCAAAATTATATCGAATGACACCACCCTCCAACCATGATCACCCACTCGGTCGAACTTAATTAAACATGGAACCTTTTTGAAATTTCATTAATAAATCTTCTCGTCTGGAAATCTTTGTCCCATTGGAACCAAAGATTAGTGGAATTGTCACTACTTTGGTCCCTTTCAGATTAGTATTCTATAACCCCACCCGTAAACAAGATAGCCGCCAAGGCCGTACTTAGTATTAAAAAAATCTGGAAGACCATGAACTTGCATTCGGGATGGCAGAACTAAATAGGAAGAAAAAGAACTTTCCTTGGAGTTAGGTATAAACTGGCATTACTGTAATATTGTGTCCTTGTTACATTTAAGAGATTATAAACGTTTTAATAGATGGGTAATGCAGCTGGTTTAGTAAATCTGGAAAGATTAGAGAACCCTACCAATGCAAATTACACTAGACATAGCTTTGGTGTAAGAAAACAAAACAAGGATATGTTAAGAAACTGAACCTAAATAAAATCTGCAAAGATCTTTTCGGGTAGGATTATAAAGCCATCTTAAGGGACCGGTCATTATTTATCTACAGGAGTGGGCCGGCAAATTGAACAATGATTCGGTAAAAAATAACTTACCCCCCCTTTTTCCAAACACAGATAAATTCTCCACCCCCCATCTCTCTAGTACCAAAAAAAGTCAACCCCCTTTGCATCTTTACAAAAAATCATGACCGCCTCATCAATGAGTAAAAAAATACATACCCCCTTCAAGTACTGCTATTTTTTCTTTGACCCCCCTACTTTTTTGCCGGCCCACCCCTGGAAGTAATAATGGCCGGTCCCTAAGACAACTCTGCGACACATTCTTTTTACTTCTACAAAGTCGAAAAGTAGTCTTAGGGGAAATGTTGATTAACTTCATAGAAACAACAAACCATAGTATTGAGTTTAAAGTAAATAGAACTAGGAATGTTTAATAAATATATAGATATATCACAGTAAATATGTCATTTTTAAATTTTGATTAATAAGGTACGACAAGAAACTCAATACTTAGTTTGAAACTAGCCAAGTGATTCTTAGAGAAACAGTTGCAATATATAGCTCTAGAGTGCAACATAATGGCTAATCGAGTCTGCCTTAACTTTTTCGCATCGCATTCATCTGGCACAAGCTACTGATAGCTTATACCGTCTTTGTTTTACTTTAAGTTATCTCTTTTTAGACTCCCACCAGAGCCAGCGACAAAAGAAATTCCTGTTGTCTCTGTTGTAACCGAGGACCAGTAAGTCTTCAGGCGGAGCTAGAAAGAAGTGCCTATTGCTGTGGGGAGAATATCCGATTGAAAACTACAATTCAAAATGGCAGTGCACAAAATGTTTGGTTGTTTTGTAAATTAGTTCAGGTAAGCTCTGTCAATAGGTAACTTTATATTACTTAAAGTTTTAGTTTCGTCATTATGTGATTGCAATATACACAGGAGATTGCATTCATTACAATATACACAGGAGATTGCAATATACACAAGAGATTGCATTCATTACCGTTCTTTTTCTTATTACAGGCAACTGTAATTAGTCTCAATTATTTGAAAGATAAAATCGTATTAGACTAAAATCATAAAGGGGATAAAATATCATCATAAATTTAAGGTAGTTTGCTGGTCATATATTTTTTTTAAGATTCTCGAACTTCTCTTGATTTATCCATCCAATTACATTAATAATTTTGCGCATTTGCCCACAATGTTTTGATCATTATTTCATTAGAAAGATAGAACCTACTTAGACAAAGACTAAGAAAAATCGAGCGAAACCCCTTTCTCGCCAAATTTAACAAAAAACTATCACAATGACCCATCAATTGTTTCTGCTTATTTCGATCCGAATTAAAAGGTCTTAAAAACTTTTTTTAAACCTTGTTTTTAATACAGCAGCAACCATCCTGAATGAAACTTGACTCAGCTTCATAGAGAATAATAAAGAGGGTTTTTGTTAAAAGTAATATATCATATGACCAGTAACATAAAATTTTGTCTAAACAACAAAAAATTACAGTACAAATTTATTCAGATATTCTTCAAATAGTCAAAGGAGAACAAGATACTGTACAATTATACGTATATTACATAATTACTAGCATTGAATATAGATCCTTTGTTCGTATCTCTCTAGTTACTGAATTTATATGAGTATTATTATTCATCAAATTGTTATCTCTGTGTTGGCTATTTAAAAATGTTTTGTTAATGTTTGTTAGTGGTACTACTATCGATATCATCAACAACAAGTTATCGTATTGAAATGCAATTAGCATGATGAAAAAAAAACCAAAAAGATTTAAAATGAGAAACCATGGTGGTAAGACAGAGATAATACAAATTAGAAACCCATCTTGGTTTAGACTCAGCTAATACAAATGAGAAACCCATCTTGGTTTAGACACAGATAATACAATTTAGAAACCCACGGTGGTTTAGACACAGACAATACAAATGAGAAACAAATGGTGGTTTGGACACAGACAATACAAATGAGAAACCCATGGTTGTTTAGACTCAGATAATACAAATGAGAAACCCATGGTGGTTTGGACACTGGATACCGCTAATACAAATGAGAAACCCATGGTGGTTTAGACACAGACAATACAAATGAGAAACCATTGTGTTTTAGACACATATAATACAAATGAGAAACCATGGTGGTTTGGACACAGATAATAAAAATGAAAAACCCAGGGTAGTTTGTACACAGATAATACAAATGAGAAACCCATCTTGGTTTAGACACAGCTAATACAAATGAGAAACCATGGTGGTTTGGACACTGATAATACAAATTAGAAACCCATGGTGGTTTGGACACAGATAATACAAATGAGAAACCCATGGTTGTTTAGACACAGATAATACAAATGAGAAACCCATGGTGATTTGGACACAGACAATAAAAATGAGAAACCATCGTGTTTTAGACACATATAATACAAATGAGAAACCATGGTCGTTTGGACACAGATAATACGAATGAGAAACCCAGAGTAGTTTGTACACAGATTATACAAATGAGAAACCCAGGATGGTTTAGACACAGCTAATACAAATGAGAAACCATGGTGGTTTGGACAGTGATAATACAAATGAGAAACCCATGGTGGTTTGGACACAGATAATACAAATGAGAAACTCATGGTTGTTTAGACACAGATAATACAAATGAAAAACCCATGGTGATTTGGACACAGACAATACAAATGAGAAGCCGTCGTGTTTTTGACACATAATACAAATGAGAAACCATGGTCGTTTGGACACAGATAATACAAATGAGAAACCCAGGGTAGTTTGTACACAGATTATACAAGTGAGAAACCCATCTTGGTTTAGACACAGCTAATACAAATGAGAAACCATGGTGGTTTAGACACAGACAATACAAATGAGAAACCATGGTGGTTTGGACACAGATAATACAAATGAGAAACCCATGATGGTTTAAACACATATAATACAAATGAGAAATCTTGGTGGTTTAGACACAGATAATACAAATGAGAAACCATGGGGGTTATACAGAGAAAATACGTAGAAACCCATGGTGTATAAGACACAGATAATACAAATGAGAAACCAATCTTGGTTTAGACACAGCTAATACAATGAGAAACCCGTGGTGGTTTGGACACAGACAATACAAATGAGAAACCCATGGTGCTTTAGACACAGACAATACAAATGAGAAATCTATGGTTGTTTAGACACAGATAATATAAATGAAAAACCCATGTTGGTTTGGACACTGGACACCGCTAATACAAATGAGAAACCATGGTGGTTTAGACACAGACAATACAAATGAGAAACCATCGTGTTTTAGACGCATATAATACAAATGAGAAACCATGGTGGTTTGGACACAGATAATACAAATGAGAAACCCATGGTGGTTTGGACACAGATAATATGAATGAGAAACCCATGGTGGTTTTGTCGCAGATAATACAAATGAGAAACCCATGATGGTTTAAACACAGATAATACAAATCAGAAACCCATGGTGTATTAGTTAAACACATATAATACAAATGAGAAACCTATGTGACTCCGCTTATGTGAAACCAACTGTGGTTTATACAACGCTTATATAAATGAGGTTCTATTGTGGTTTAGACACAGCTGATACAAATGAAAAATCTATGGGGGTTTAGACACAGCTATTAAAAATGAGAGACCTTAGTGGCTTAGACACAGCTATCAAGAATGGGCCACCTATGGTGTTTTAGACACACGATTATACAAATGAGAAATCCATTGTGGTTAAGATAACATGGTCATAAATGAATATATTCACATGTTTAACAGTCGTGCCTCTCCCTGTTTGCTGCTACTCACGAGTAAAAACCAAGCTGTTGGTTTTACTTTTTTGACGTCCTAAGGACTTCTCAGTGTCTAGCCAAGTGTTTTGATGGGTTCCATTTTCAGTACCTGTCCTATCAATTGTTATCTTCTCTTCTTTACCATTGTGCTAATCATAATTTTTTATCTTTATCTTTTTGGACCAGAAATACAGTTATAAGATCTTATAATACTGATCAAAAAAGTGTACCATCAACCCTGTTACACGATTTATTTAAGAACAGTAGTAGTATTTATTGTGAAGAAAACGAAATTGTTCCTGAAAATGTTATGAAAAGTTTCAGACAAATATATTGAAGAAAAATTAGTTTTATTCTTAAAAATTAAGTACGTCATTTGATGTGATTGTCTATGAGAATGCCATCCAAAAAATTTTGAATTACGACCATCTTTAGATTATCCTAAGCACTTTACTTCAGAAATTGACAAAGATCCAGATTGTAAGGCAATATGTAATAATTCCCAAATAAGATGTGACGACAATCAAATGTAACAATATTACAACGAGTTACACTAAAACATTATTCAATAACATCCACTGTCTATCTGTGACATTTAAAGGACAAAACGACATAAAAACAAAATGTTTGATAAGATTTAACTCTTGAAGACGAATCACACTACGTTAAGGATTACAAATACAAATACAAGATATAACATGCTGTACCATCCTCGAAAGTATTACACGAGTACTCGCTGTTTCTGACAGTTAGTTTAAAACCCAAACAAAATTGATAACATACTTGGTTCTCTTAATCTGAAAATCAATCAGAACAAGTCCAGTTGGATAGGTTTGTTTCCATTTAGCATTAACTTTAAAATTCTATATATAAAAGTATTCCTATTTCGCCTCATCAGGGACAGATGTAAACAAAGGCGAAATCGGATCTTGTATAAACATTTCATTAAATGTTATTTTAAAAAATATTTTAATACAAATTATATGTTTCTCATTGTTTGGTTAATGGTAATAGAAGAATTAAGGTACATTCTAGTTTATGAAAATTGGTTTTTGACGCAGTTTCAAAAAATCGGTGAAAAGTGCCATCTTCGGAAAGTTTTATGAAATAAATTGTCTCCCAATTTTCGCACTTAAGATACTTATGAAAAAAAAAATACAAAAGAAGATTAGGTCTTTTATTGGTGGAATCGTAACGATATATTAAATTCAGTAAAAACTATTAGAAAAATCCGTTTTTGCCATTTTTCACAATTCTATAAAAATGTATTTAATTGTCTATATTTATCTACTTATTTATGACACTTGCATAAAATATAGAAAAAAAAACGAAAAAAAAACTCTAATATGGGGCTAAATTTAAATATAGACCTCAGATCATCTTCTTCTTTGTATTGTTTATAGGCCAACAAAACATAGAGAATCTACAGGATGACACCATGACTGGGGCTTTTTAGTTGAATTACTTAAGGGAAAAAATGTAGTAACCCAACATGTTGTAGTGATTTTCTATAACTATTCAATGAATTGAAAGAGCAATTTTTTATTTTGTTTGATTATATAATTTTAATCAATAGGTTACATAATAATTTTATGAAGGGAAAACTTTGAAGATATCTAAACAAATATCCTTGTCCGTTATTTTTGTTCAATTTCAGGCATTTTGTTGTAAATCCAAAGTATCTTACTTGTGTTATTTTGTTTGTAAAGCAACATCTGATCAATTTTCAACTTTTACTTCCCACTTTGCCGTAGTATTTTCCTAACTTCTATTTTATTATCTAATGCAAAATAGGATCACACCGTTCGATTTAGTGTATAAATATCATTAATAGCCAAAGAAAACAAGTTATTGTGCAAATACCTAAATAAAAAAAAACATTTTTTAATTCCGTTTTGTCGTTTTCTTCCTTTTAAGTTTTCTTGTCTCCTTTAGGATCCGTTCACACTAGACTTCACTTAATCCAGATTAACTTAGTCCGGATCACCTTATACAAGTAACATTTGGCCTAACTTAATCCGGATTAATCAGAAAACCAAAAGTAATGTTACTAATTGTGGCGTCAGATTCAATCCACATTTAGCGTTCACACTACAGTTTAATCCGGATAAACTTGATCCGGATTAACTTAATTTGGATTAAGTTATTCCGGATTAAATCATAACTGGTGTGAACTCCATGTTTTACCCGAGTTAATCCGGATTAACTTTAGTAGTGTGAACAGACCCTTAGATTACGGATTTCGATATTTTACTCAGAACTATCTATCAAAAGGAGTAGCTAATACTGTCGGCTAACTTTATACTTAGTATTTGGTTGCTTAAAATGATATCAATATTTCATATAACAAGGCTTTTGCTGCTGGCAAATTTAATATAACCGTAGTCGTGTTTCTCAAATATTAATATTGGTAACTTTGATATTTCGATATCACACGCTAAGCCATTATACGAACTCAGATTACTAAATGCTTAATACTTTAAAATTAATCAGAAACAAATAGAAAAGCCATTGGTGGTTTGTAACGTCATTGTTAATACTAGTTTAAACCAAGGCAGCACCATATATAATCAATACAATTGTTGGAGAGCAACTGTCTGTTTTATGCGATAAATAAAATTTACATTAAGAGATTACTTGAGCAATAAATGACAGTAGGTTTTCCGTTCAATATATCACTTGGCTTATATTGATGAATCCCAAGGAATATCTCCATGTTCTCGGTAAACACACAGCTCTAGCCTTTCTGGATATAAATGTTTAGTAATATGAAGCAGATTTGTTTCAGATTTCAGTATTCAATCAGATATTTAGTATTTTGTTTACAACTTTGACACTGAATTCTACTAGAATTTTTTCATCCTATGGATTCTTTAATAATGTTTTCGCACTTCACTGGATTGCAGATGAATTCTGGGTAAACGCATGGGATTGGTTACATTTTCGAGGAGTGTTGATATTTGGGTTACCACAGTCCATTCTCAATTGCAGTTTTTTCTGAGTCAACATGCTTTTGGTCATTAAGTGTCATAAAATCAACGACATTGTGTAGTTTAAAAATAGAACAGTGTCTCAGCTGGAAATTAGAAATGTAAGAATGCTCACAAGCTTTTTTGTAAGAAACAGCGTCTTGGGCACTGCTTATTTTAAGACTAAGTTTGCCTGTTTTAATGTTAAACCTACGATCATCCTTGAGTTTCTGCTGACAGGTCTTCGATATTATTCCAATCAACGCCAGGATTGTGGGTTATATCTGAGGACAAGGGGGTTTGTATGAGCTCCGTAGATGCTTTTCCGTTCTTTTCATTGTTAGCTAAATCCCTGCTTACATTTTTAGACATTCTGGGTTCACCGCCTGTGCTTTATAAGGAGTGTTCATCTTGGTTTTTTTTAGATTTCTATGTTATGTTTTCAGTCTTTGTATTCTTGAATTTCCCCTCTCCCATTTATTCTTCTTTCCATACTGATTATTAGCTTCCTTTCACTTCCATTCTCAATATATAGGTCAGTTTCAGCTTTAAACTTCAACAGTATAGAGTGAGGCCGAAGAGAAATAAAAAAGGCTAAATCTTGAAATAAAAAATCACCAAAGGCGATCCAAAACATTTGGTCAAAAGTTGTTCAAATCTCTGCAAATAACGAGCATTTGGTGTAAACAGTCCCATCTTATCAGCGTATCACAGCAAGAAATGTCGCTTTTTCCAACTTTATGGTTTAGTTGTAAAGTGATTTCAAAAATCGTATTAACAAAGCTATAAAGTTGATATTACCTTTTTTCATGTAAACACATAATCGTCATTCGACACCATATTTAAATGTTTCAAGAATGAAACTTGAGATTTGTTTGTTGGCATGGGATATCTCGGGTAGGCATTCACTAGGCTTTCGTTACTGTGGTATAGGTTTTTCTTTTATATTGGCGTATATCTGATGTGAGCTGTATCTTTACCAATGACTTACGTCTTGTGTCGTCAACTGTTTTTAACGACGTGTGGCTGAAACGTGATAAATAAAACTCGTTAGTTTAAACAATTCCACATGGTCTAAAATTAATCTTGATAAACTATCGTCACAGCTCCTTCAAAATTTGACCCAGCAGATTGTCAGAGAGTCGTTATGACGCTTTTAACTAATCGCAAAACAAAGGGTGTAAGAGAAAAAGGTCGACAAAATATTTCCTTTTCGCAATTCATGTAAAAACTGAAAAACATCCCGATTTCACACCTCGAAACAATTTTTAAATTATCAATAAGTTTTTTTCACTTTCTAGAGTTAAAGTTTAACTTCAGAAAATCGGAACTCGATTGATAAAGCCGCCAACAATGTGGGAGTCGTGTGTCGTAAATAATACGTGGATTTACTTAAGAAGAAAACGTTAAATTATTTTTATACCTTTCAAGCAGAATCATATAGTTGACAAACAATTTACTTCTACAGATAAACTTAAGACCCATACTGAACATTGGAAAATCCCTACCATGTTTTGGTTGCACCAATTACATAAAACCCCTTGTAGTTCCGTTTTATCTCAGCGTCGAGTTAGTGTATATATTTAAACTACCATTTCTGTCCTTCTGTCTTTTTTAAAGATCGCATTACTAACTACTGTATTAAAACTTACTAACTTAATGGTGTAAACTATTTTGAAGTGTAAAAACTCCCAATAGGAAACTCACAATAGGAATATCTGATAAATTATACCTTTTTATAAAACTTTCGAAACAGTTGAAAGTTATGATTTTTCTACTCTTTTTTAAACACTTTCACATGACATTATAAAATAACTTTTTTCTTTTTTGATTGAATCGCGTTTCGATTAAGCAAGTATAGAAAGTACATTCGCTGTAATAAAGATCATTTTCGCTGACGAAAAAAAGGCAAATAAAAAGATATACTTACTGAACATTCGGAGATGATTTTCTCCGTCAGTTATCTTCATGACAACATTTTTTTATCCGTTTCGGCAACCAAATTTATAAACAGGTATACAGTAGGAATTCCTACGTGTCCAAATTGTGTTGTTGCTGATATATACCTTTGACTGACAATCTGTTTTGGATTATTATATCTTGTAATGGTAGTCACCATGGATGGTGTAAATCTGAACCAGATAGTTACTGTTTCTACCATTGTTTTGTAATGAGCCATTGGCTGCACTCAGTGGCGATAATTGAATAACATTTAGGAATTTTAATAGTTGCTCTCAAAACCAACAAATTCAGAATAAACTAGACCTGCAGTAGCATCAAAATGTTAAACCTCCGGGATATAACGATACAATTACTATCCGCATTATTCTTCTCGTTTCAGCACGTCGATTTCTTCATTAACAAAGGTGTATTAGGACTTAGTAAAGCGGTGTCGCACAGAGTTTGGGAATACAAAGGGGAAAATGTGTGTCCCGATCAATGTGAAAAATTCGACAACTTACATAGCATACTTCAGGTGCCTATCATGCCACCGACCATTTTGTTAGAGGTCTGCAGTGTCATCCAGATTTCATATGAGTTACAGGTAATTTGATAAGTAAAATATTTTGTAAGTAATAAAATAAGCTTCTTTTCACTGGTGTCAAGAAGATAGTTGATACGATATAAAATATGAGCATGAATGGCAACATTTTGGTCTTATTTGTTGTGAAGCCTTTCTATCCAATGAAAAATAAAACAATATGAAAAGATAAATCGATATACTTTAATATTTATCATAATTTTATATTTTAATGAAAACATCAGTGGGAAAAGCTATAAATAATGGTAAAATAAAAAACAAACGAAGACTTCAATTATCCCATGTTTTAATATACATGTTTCTGCTCCAGAAATGGTGAGGTTAAATTTTTCAATTATTCGCGACCGTTTTGGGTGTTTTTTTACTTAAACCACACACTCGTGCATATTGAAGATCTCAGATATCATTTCTTCGTGTACCATTATATGACGTTTCCCTCGTTCTTCTGTAATCCAATCGAAAAAAGGCGGAAATTCTCAACCTCAAGATGCCACATATATTCAATGAACCTGTTAGTCTTCTGTTTAATGTGACATATGTATACTATTTTAACATTGACATTCTGTTGTATTGTAGGTATGTTTGGTAATGGAAGATAAAGGACAGGTTTTGGAGTTAGATTTCCCCATTACCGTGGCTACTTCGCCTTACCGAGTTACTAATGCACCATTTCCAATTTTACAGTACGGTGAGTATAGTCAAGTTTGGTTTGGGTTTCTCTCCCATAAAAGTACGAGATGTTTCGTCATTATAAAATAAGAGATGTGGTAATGTTGTTAAAATGCACTATCCGCCAGAGTCCAAAAGTACAACATAATTTGTCACATAGTCATCGTTCCATCATGCACAAATATTTCCTAAGATTATTATGCAATTTCACAACTGCCTGTGCTATCTCTCCCTCTAGCTTTTGTTTGTGTACAAAAAAACACAGTATGTGATATTGGTTTTTACAGTTTAATCTTCACTTTTAAGACGTTTTTATTTGTAAATAAACAAATCCACATTTTTAATACTGAATATCTTAACTTTGTTCAATTTAAATAATAGTATGTATGTTCTTGGCATGATATGGCTGAAATACTGCTGACGTGGTGTTAAACAATACAATCAATCAATCAATCACAGTAGATACCTGTTAAATAATCTGTTATATTTCCCTTGGTAAGCGTGTTAAATAAATTATTATTCCTTGGTATTTCACATGGTCAGTAGTCTAATGATAGTTCAAATCCCTATTCAACTGCTTCTGATTTTATTTCAAGTGCTCTGCAAATGTTTAAGATGTTCTGTTCAAACTTAGGTAGTCAAGCATATGAACTATATAATGAAAAACTAAGGTAAATGGGACGTATAATTTTATTTTCGTAGATCATTCCATCACTAATGTAGAAGGTGGAATGTACATAAGTTCAGAGTTCCAGCTTGGACAAGTATATATTGGTGAGGGCGAAGAACCGGATGATGAAGTGATTTTATATCGACCAGTTTACGTATGTGTTCCTCACGAAAAAATCATGGTAACCAACATAGATAGAGAAAGTCACATGAGTCGTGCTGGATCTAGGATCTCAATGACAAGGTTAAATGATAGAAAATTTCAGTTAGAATCTAGGCCATCTAAGCCTCAATTGGAAGACACCCGACAGGACAGTGTTGATTCACCAAGTTTAGATAGAAACAGGGGTTTACTAAGCCCCGATAGTGCTAGTATCGACAGAGGAAGTGAATGTGATATCAACAAATCGTTGGAGGATAAAGAGACGATTGATTGTAATCCTGAAGCTGAAACACCAGTCAGTATACCGGAAGCACATAAAACAGAAGAAGTGACTTTGCAAGTTGAAAATATTGAAGACTCTGTAACAGAGTCGAAACCATTTAAAAATTGTAATGGTACATCTGTCCTGGTTGAAGTTTCTAATGACAGTAACGAAACTCCAGTTGTAAATGTTGCCGTCAACAATTCTGTGTCACAAAATGTAGACGAATCTCCACCGGAAAAAATTAACTGCACACAAATTTCAAATTGCAAGCAAATGTATGCAAGTGATGAACCAGCAAGTATTAAATGTGAACACACACCGGAAGTAATCCTTGTGCAGTCAGATTCAGAACAAACCGAGTTGTCTGATAAAACATAGTTTAAATGTATTTTATATTTGCTTCATTCAATATTTGATACAAAAAATCTTTCTGGAAATTTTTCTATATTTCTACCATATCACCGCACTTTAGCTTTTAGTGTAATTTTTATAATTGTCATTTTCACTGATTTATTTGCTTTTTGTTGGATTTGTATTCATGTAATCATCAACACCCCTGTAATTTTCGCTAGAGATTATGACGTTTGTTTTGTCATTAAATCTTCATCCAAAACTTGCCAATAGTATTAAAAAATAATAATGATGCTGTGAACAGTGTAAATCTGCTTTTTACAAAATTAGTTCGAATTTGTAGGCTCCAAGCATTGTGACTCTTTTACAATATATTTACATACTCGCAACTAACATTTATTTTAACATAGCAGTAACCATGTATAAATTCTCCCCTTTTCTTTCCTGATTTACAGTTTTAGTAATCAATTGCTGATTTTCGAACGAAGTTTTTGTTAAATATAATCAAAGAGAGTTTTTCGCTAGATAATACTGATAATATCTTCCATTGAAGCATATATTTGTCATATCATGCCAAAGTGTCATGTTAAATGTTTGTAAATCGATAAATTGGGTCGATTGATTGGTCCAGTTTGCCGAAAAAGAACACCTTCCATGTTGTTATAATAAATGCACGGTATTTTGTTTGAGTTCTTAATTTCTGACAACATACGCCCCCTCACAGTGGTTTCTAACAAAATGTCATCACTAAATAGGAGTGTGTGGCAAAGAACATTGTAGTCACACAAAAAACATTAACAAAGCCCACAGTGACACTGTCGTGTACATGTACAACTTCCACATGGAGACAAATATGTAGAAAAATATGGTATCATATCTCATTGAATGGCATTTGATTAAACAGATAACAAATATATCTGCTGTAACAGTGATCGAACTTTTTTCTCGGATTAGAAAGGTAACTACAAAAGATACACTAATTTTACTTGTAAAGAAAAAATAAATTTAATCAACCTTCTTCTTGACAACATTTGAACCAAGGTTGGCGATAAAATTTATCGACAGGTCGTATGAATTCTTATCGGTCACAACTGTGCCACTTTAATTGCAGACTAATTCCTTTATTGTTGCTTCTTTTGCTATATTTGAATCCCTGAAAAACCTATGTTTCGGTTCTTATGCTACTGATGAAGGGGTACTCCTTTAAATGTACATATAGCATACCTAAATTTTCAATATTTATTTAACATTGGTAATTTTGTATGTTAATAGATAAATATCTGTCATCTTAATTATATCTTTGTAGTTTTAAACAACTCGGACTTTTCAAAATACGCCAAAAAAATTTACCCCAGAGAACCTACTTAAAATAAAGCTAATAAGAACAGCAGCAGTTGTCCTTGTTTCGGTTTCAGAAGGTAAAATCGAAAGTATAATATACGATAAGCGAGACGATTGTAAATTTTTCCCTTCCTTGACAGGGACGTCCCTTTTGCTTCTTCATACGGTTTTATTACCATAAGTTAGTTAGAACTTTAACAAAAATTCTACCATTAATATATAAGTATAATTTTAAAGTTTGGTTTCACCTGCAGAAAATTGATAAAATACGGAATATCACAACCATAAACCCTTTATTAAGATATTTTTTCACCAAATCCAACTGGACGTGTTTTGATTGGTGTCACAGCTTGAGATAATAAGGTTTGTTTAAAGAGTGTTTGGATTTTGAACTAGCTATCAGAAACAGTGAGTACTTTTTCGTGGTCTTGCTGCCTCTTGTTTCATTTGTTATTGTCTGTGTTCTATGTATCGACTTATTCAGATAGTTTTTAAAGTTTGTTTGAAATGTCTTTTTGTCACACTACTGTCCCAACCTTGATTGGATGTATCCTTGTTGTTATTGCAATTTATTCAAATGAACAGGGTTGTGTATATATATATATGCACTAAATTTATATTAGAAAGAGTGATTTCTCTTTCACTATAGTAAACTCTGTTGTGGACGTGCCTTTGGTCCCTTCGTATGGTGTTTACATTTCACAATTATATTGGTTTGCCCCGGTTTGCACTAAAGTTTCTGACTTTTAAGATCAAAGTCCGTAGAGTAGGTCGCCATAGCGTTCAATCCCCCTGGACATTACCACATATGATTTTAGGGTCTAACTAAAGGATTTTAGATGTTCCCAAGAAAAATATTGGGATAGTCTATGTATGTCAGGTCAAAGTTTAGTAACATCCTTTTTAATTTCTTAAGGTAAGTATGATTTGATAGCTCTCACAGCCTCACCACTAAATAATGACCAGTCACCTATAAATTAGGTATCAATGGAAGCTGTTACTTAAAAAAAAGAATTCGAAGATACTAAAATCGGAGATAGAAATCAGTCAGAAGACAGACAAGATCAAGACCAACAAAATGAAATGAAAGAAAAAACAAAGTACACACAACACTACACTGAAAACTTAAGCTAGAGTAACATGAAATCTACAAAAACTAGGGTGAGTGAGTTCAGGTGCTCAGGAATAGTAATCAACTCCTGTTCACTAATGGTACCAGTTGGGTTACTCTGTAGACAAAGCCGGCGAATAGTCACAATTGATGTTAATCACAACCGCTATATGAACGGTTTTGTAGTCACGGCAGTGGGCAGAAATCCTTTGTCATCTGTGAAATGGATATTTCGTACGGGTCATCGAATTATAATGGCGACTGAAAAAATTTCGGAGTGATGACTTAAATTTTTCCACAAGAAATCCTTAGTCCAGTCACTTTTTGTCAGCAGCAACCCCAGATCAATTAAATCCTAATAGGTAGTACGTTTCCTGGAGTAGAGTATACACTTCGTATGCTGAAATGTTGCTACACGTGAACGGAAAGTCGAAGTCATCTATCGTGTAAAAGTTTTGTTCTTAACCTGCCCTTACTGTCATTTTATAGGTTCTCTATTTCTGTAGTTTCTTTTATTTCAAGTTCAGTGGGATAGATGTGGTCAACAAAGTCACCAAATTTAGAATTATTCACTGAAAGAAAATCATCTATATAGCGGAACATGAAACCAAAAGATATAGCCAATTCTTTTTCTATGCGGAAGGCTGGGTATGAACTAAGCTTCATACGAATAAAGGAATATATCGTCGAGAATGGGTGCACAGTTCGTCCTTATTTGTATGCTGATAGTCTATTGAAACACTCGACCGCCAAACATTACAAAAATGTTGTCAATCAAGAATTCGATTTCTTTCTCAGCTTTAGTACAGGAGCTGATCATGTCGGTCTACCCTTATGCAGATGTTTTCTTACATTGTTTGTGGCTCAAATGGTTCTAGTAAGGGTTTGTTGACGAATCCGACCGGAGAGCTTGGTGGCTGAGTCGTCTAGGTAGTTAATTTAAATTTACCTGTACAGATCACTGTAGCCTATCACCTATAAGGCGTGAGTTCGCGCCTGATTTTGCACCACACAAAAAGGTTGCGTTTGACTCGTATCGCATGTGATAAGGTTTGTCAGTTACCTACCCAAGGTCGATGGTTATCTCCGGGTACTCCAGCTTCCTCCACCATTAAAACTGACCGACACGATATGACAGAATTTTTTTGAAAGTGGCGTTAAACTCCAATCAAACAAACAAAACAAGAAAGAAGTCTGTTTTGTCCCAGATGTATATTTTTTTGTCTCTTGTCCTGCCTTACATAGAAAGAAGGAGATGGTGTAAATATTTATGACACAAAAATCTCATATATACAAGTAAATTTCAAATCAGAGGAACAGCGCTTTGGTTGATGTTCCTCATCTCAAAGTCAAAGTGAGGCCTTCAACACGGTGTAAAAACTCTTACCTCACTGTAAGTTCAACGGCCCATAGCACCGGTTTGAGCGGAATTCTTTGCTAGACGTCGATGACACTACATCTGTGATTGAAGCACACAAATGAAGGGTAAGATCAACAAATTAGAGATATATTACATGGCAACACTGACTAAAGAAAATTGTATGGAGGGTTCTGAGAAACATAACAAGGGTGCCCACTGGTTTGACGGATATATCCGTCACTGGTAGATAAGGTATTGAATACGACTAGGCTGAGACATTTCAGATAGAGTATCAAGACTACTTGACAAACATAAATATTAGAGAACTAGCTCCCCTCAAGCAAGCCTCATATGAAAAGACCATGTTTGGAGCATTGTCTGAAATTTTTGACTCTCATTACCAAAACCATTAAAGAACGTGATTCTAACTAGGATGATTTCAATCAAAGTCTTTTGATCTTTTCTCATTCATTATTTCCGTATGAGTATGTTCTGTTAACTTTTTTTATTACATAGTTTAAACACAATTGTCTTATTCCAACATCTAATGTACATGATAATTATCACACAAAATATATCATCTTATGTGAACAAAAATCAGACCATGAATATTAGGACAAGGACATAAGATACATGGTAGACAGGCTCCTGCTCTCCTGTCATGTTCTCCTAACAACCAATAAGCACATCCAATACTGTTGACCTACCACTTACAGTTACTGAGAATCAGACCTAAGCATAAAAACTTGACTCTTGTCAATGGACCGTGAAAATAAGGTCAATGACATTAGATATGTAGAAGACTGACATGTACTCCTAACAGCCAATAAGCACATCCAATACTGTTGACCTACCACTTACTGAGAATCAGACCTAAGTATAAAACATGACCCTAGTCATTGGACCGTAAAAAAGGTAACTGACATTAATTTATGTGGTAGACTGACATGTACTCCTAATAATCAATCAGCACACCAAATATTGTTGAACTATCCCTTACAGTAAATGAGATATAGACCAAACAAGGAAAGCTTGAACCTAGTCAATGGACTGTGAAAATGGGGTCAAGGACAAAAGACATGTGACACACTGATATGAACTCCTAATAACCAATAAGCACATCCAATATTGTTGACCTACAACTTATAGTAAATAAGAAATGGACCAAAGCATGAAAACTTGACTCTACTCAATGGACCGTGAAAACGATGTCAAGGACAAAAGCCATGTGGCAGACTGAGGCCTTCGACACGGAGTAAAAACTCTCACCTCACTGTAAATTCAAGACGGGCCATATCACCGGTTTGAGCAGAATTATTTGCTAGATGTCGACGACACTACATCTATACATTGAAGATCACAAATGCGGGGTAAGGTCAACAAATTACAGCTAACCACGGACAAAGAAATCTAACAAAATCTATCATCAGCTGCACGACAGTAATACATACAAAATTCCTAGTTTTGGCACCTTTCGTGTGTGATAAAAGTAACACCAGAATAGCGATTTCCACCCAATTAAATTTCAATTTTTAATATTTGTTACACAGCCAAATGTGCCACGCATGAATTTCATGCGAAAAATTTTTCGTATCATTTTTACACGAATAACATACGAATTTCGTGTGAAAATATTTTCATGTCATTTTGACACGAAAAAATACACACGAAATCCATACGAAATTTTTTCGTGTCATTTTCACACGAAAATATTTTGATGTGAATTTGATGCGAAAATTGTTCGCATCAAATTCATGTTATTAGAACGTGATATTTCATGCATATAATAAGTTTCACATGAAAAAATGTTGAAAAATTCTGCACCACATGCAAAAAAAATTTCGTGCGAATTTGACACGATAATGACATGAAAACCATGCGAATTTTTTCGCACGAATTACATGCGCTGCTCGATTTGTTATTAAATCGTGCGAAAATTTTCGCTTGAAATTCGTGTCAATTTCATGCGAATTTTATGCGTGGCACATTTTGCTGTGTATAAACGTATTTTTTATGAATCGTGTCATTCTTGCATATATTCCATATACTCTCTTTAAATATTATTACGGAGTTTTTCTCATATACTGTTTTAGGCGTTTAAAACTTCCACGTGCATAAGATGTATTCTCTTTAGTTAATCATTTTCGGGTACCGGAATTATTGTTAGAACGGTACAGTGTACATCTTTCAAACATTATAAGTGTAAAATCCCTGATTGTTATTTTTATATTTGGCGCTTATTGGCGTTCTGTATATTTCATTTGTTTTACGAATGTTAACAGAAATTTATAAAACATGTAAAATGTGACTGATCTTACTCAGTTACTATTTTTTTGCCCCTAGCGCCTGCTGAAGGTTAATCCAGAAAAGCGACGTATAGGCCGTTATACTTGGCTTTTTAATATTAACAAAAAAACTTATGTAGGATATGGATTGTGTCTTCCATATATTCGTTCCATATTTGTAACAAAACATTTAACGCGAAGACAAAACAATTGCTGACTTGGAACGGGCAAATTAATCATGTATTTGGGATAAACTGTTTAAGTGGGATCCCAGCCCCTTAATGAGTGGTCACAGTAAAAATAACAGAAAACAAAAGTTGTAAGAAACGAAGTTTAAAAATCAAACAGAAATTCACAAAATACGACAAGAAAGTACCAGAATTTTATTAAATATACTGAACAAAAATGCATGCAAAGCAAAGATACTTCTCTATTGTATGCTCACATGTCCTTAACCTCTTAACACGATATGTAGTCAAACGCATTAAGTCGGACAAATAACTTAGAAAGCATGCAGGCGTTGGTCCAACGTGAGAGAATGATTTGCAACCTTGGCTGTATGTCGGCCTTGGCGAAACTTTGTTGGCACGATGTTGGGTCAAGGTAGAATAGCTAACTGTTATCACTGAGCCAATATTGGCCCGATATTGACGTTCCAACTGTTATTTTATCATCATTAAGCCAATATTGGCCTGATATTGACGTTCCAACTGTTATTTTATAATCAGTAAGCCAATATTGGCCCGATATTGACGTTCCAACTGTTATTTTATAACCAGTAAGCCAATATTGGTACGATAGTGACGCTACACCTGTTATTTTATTATCAGTAAGCCAATATTGGTCCGATATTGACGCTACAACTGTTATTTCGCAAATGTCCCAATATTAAATATACATACATGATATATTTAGCAGTAGATCTATATGAATTAAGAGTCGAGCGACTGGTTAATAAAAGAAGCTACTTTTTCTATATCTTCTGGTTTTTGGGGGTTACGTATTATTTTAAGTTTTTCTTATAGTCAATGTTTTTAAAGTTATCATCTTAATCTATCTATTTTATTTTTACGAAGTCTTCTTTAAGGTTTTTGTTTATACCACAGTCTAAATGTTTTTCATCATCAAGGACTTTACAAATTTGACATTTTCCCTGTTCCCTTGGAATCTTTAAATATCTTCCATTTTCTATTAAAAGTTAACCTTAACATAAAAATTTATATTTCATTTCATATCCATCCTTGCTTTTGTATATTTATACAATGTTATATTTATTTGCTTTTTAAATGCCTGTACCAAGTCAGGACCATTGCGGTTACCAACTTTCCGGTGGTGTGATACCTATTTTGCCGTATGTCTTA
>JAULBM010206922.1:0-17321 GCA_032357055.1 Geukensia granosissima
CTAACTTGTTTCCGTCCTGAATATGCATGAAATATTTGCCACTGGACGTTAAACAACAATCAATCAATCAATTATTGTAGGGTTGGTTTAAGCCTTTTAGTTTTTTTCAGACAGATTGCGTTTGTTTTTCAAAAACTTTGTTTAGATGCATTCTTTAATAATTTTGACAGATATATATAAATCTTTAAATTAATGCAATTTATTTGTAATATTCATTGTTTAAGTGACTTTCTGTTAATTGTATTTTACTCCTATTTTCGACAACAGACCCGTACACTGCTCTGTCAGCTGACTTTTTCTTGACGTGTCCTTCATTCAACGGACTTGAGTCTCGCGGAGCGTGTTAAACCCCTCGATGTTGTTTGATATGTTCCCATGCAATGGCACCTTTGAAGTTTGTAGAAAAAAACTTACAACAGATAATATTAAAATTTCCAGGGTGCCCTTGCGTTGGAAGGATATAAAATTTTATGTAGAAACGGCAAAAATGCCGTTTTTTCGTCGGTTTCCCGCGAGTTTCTTTGATTTGCGTGGTCATATTGCACCTTATTATGGTTGCTGATTAGGAAAATAAATTGGACAAAAGAATCCAAATACCTGGGGTTGTTATAAACTGGATTTCCATATTTAGGATGCAAAGATGTTTTGGGTAATTTGGATGGCCAAAATACCACATTCGTTGCTCTACCCCTTTGTCGATTTATCATGGAAATTTTGAAATCACGTTTGAATGTTCTTGTATTTTCCAGGGCGAGGTAACCCCTAGAAAATTTCTATTAACAAAATAAAGAACAAAAAGTATAATTTCTAAACAAAAAATTCTACTATTCAATAATGTTTTGAATCATTACAAGACGATTTTGCCTCGCATATAAAATACATCTTTCAATGATTAAACCATTTTTTCCTTACAAAGAAGATCTGTATGATCTCAAAAATGGTATGCGAAAAAATATTTTGTAAGTTATATTTCAAATTGGCAGGTCACATCCCATCTCTTTGGACTTAATGAAAAGAATAAAAATCAAATTTATAATTCAACCATGTTAATACTAAGTCTTTATAATAGATATAACTTTTCGAAGCTCGTTCGAAATCAACAAACAATCATTAAAAGACGAAGATATAGTAAACAAAGTTATTGAAACAACAAATTGGACATAGAATCTGAAAAACACAAGGAAAACAAAGAAACAGGTTCACAGTTAGATTAAGAGCCCTCGACTTTAAGGAACCATTCATTCATGCCTTTTCCGGTTGTATACAGAAGAAGAAAAAAAGACATAAATATATTCCCATTCTTAAGATGAAAATAACATATAAATTAAAGAGTTAACGAATGTCTAAAAACTTCAAGAAGAAGACTGTTTTAATCTTTTAGGGCTCATTTATACTTCGTCGCGGGACATCTTGCGATTGTCGACCGGCAGATACACGCTTTGGCACATATATTTCGGCCTTTGCAAGAACAAACTAAATCCTGAAGAAAGTCCAATCCAAATTAATATGGAGAACCAAGAGGAAGTTTGGGGAGCTTATCTAAATGAACCTCGTTATCACTGTAAAGATTGTCGTATAGGCGGAATCATCCAAAACGCCAAGGCATAAATTTCGCTAAAGCTGAAGCTTATTATCAGACAAGGAAAAAGACCATGAAAATACAGGAGGAGTAACCTCTCATCAGTAGCATTAGAACCAAAACGTTGGAACACCAAACTCCAAGCAAAGGAAAAGAAGCACTCAGATCCGAAAAATCGAAATGGGGAAGCCATATCCAGTGACAACTATATAGTGCAATACTTTCAAGGCTTTTCCGTAATTTCAGTGATTTAAAATTCTTTTAAATTAATTCTAATTTCTGTAAATCATTTGTTTGTAAAATTTCACGTCAGACAACTGGTGAATATCCTCCGGTATATGAAACATTTCCAGTAGTAACCTCTAATCAGTAGCATACAACGTAAATCGTAGAAAACGCGAAATTCAAAAATTTCGGATTTTTTAATCTATCGCGACAGTTTTATTGCAAATAAAGTCTGCGGTGGTTTTAAGGAGAAAGTTTCAAAACATTATAATATGGTGTCCTGAAAACGTCAATAAGAGTTACCCAAAGTAAAATCTCCATTTTTATTACTTGCACACGCTACGACTCAACAATACGGTTAAGCACAAAGATAACGACGTCACGATGTTGTCTGCGGCGAGCGCGTATCGACAGTCAACGAAATTTTTGTACATTTTTACATATTTACCCTATTAGAATTGAAATAATTCACGGTAGCCATAATTTGTCCTGATGTTACCATGGGCTCTCGTAGTTTGCGCAAATTTATCGTTCGCTATTGCTCAGGATAAAACAATCCAAACCATGGTAAAAAAAGAGCAAATTATGGCTGGCGTGAATTATTTATTAAATTTGACCATTGTATCGATATTGACGCTAGATACGATAAACTGATCCAGTTTAATTTGTATGTAACTGGCTGATTTAGATCATCGTTTGAATCGTACCGCCTCGGTGGTGTAATGGTTAGCGTGCTCGCAACGAGTGTGGAAGGTCGTGGGTTCGTTCCCCGGCCGGGTCAAATCAAGTTAATACATAAAATTGGTATTTGCTGCTTTTCCGCTAAGCACGCAGTATTTCGGAGTAAGAGCAATGACTGGTCGGCCCAGTGTCAGAATCATGTGTCTGAGTAAAGTGGCAGTACACCATCCAGAAAAAGATGTGGATTGTGTCCTTTTGTCATATATTTCTTATTCTCTCTTTAAAATGTCTTTCTGTGGAATGTTGTTTCGTGAGCGTGCTCTCGTCCAGAATATGCATGAAATATTTGCCACTGGACGTTAAGCAGACATTTAATAAATCAATCAATCGTTAAAATTGTCTAAAACTAGAATATTATTAATTGCAGTGTTCATTGCAAGGTCGAGAATTGTTATTATTATAAGTAAGAAGGAGATATTGGTGGCCTATAATAGGTACTGTTTGACCTTTAACAAAAAAGATAAAGATAACCGATTTTCGCTGTCATTTATACAAAAAAGAAGTTAAAGCGATCGAATATTGTTGCCACATCGCCAGTGTTATATGTCTGTATTTCGTATGGTCGTGTAGTTTTTGTGTGAGAGTTGAATGAGAGTCCCTTTGATTGATACTGTCACTGTGTATGTAACGTCATCTTTGTCTGGAATAAATGTTTAATGGATGTTAATGTGTTTTTGTGTGTCCGCGCAAATCTAATTAATCGGACGATGCCAGTCATCTATTAGAGTCTAACTAATAGTAACATCATTAAGAGCAAAAATGAACAGCAATAAAATGCACGTAGCTACAACTAGTAAAATACTATTCAGTTTATGAAATATAGCTGTCAGTATGTTCGGCAGTAGTCACAAACATTGTGCTTAAAAAACTGACCGCATCTAATATAAAATCTGTCAAAATCATTGAAATGTTATACTATTTATACTTTCATTTGCAATAACTTTAAATACACCTCACAAGAAATTTGCAAATATAATCTTAATTTTGTAAGTGAACACATCTCCCCATTAAGACTAATGGCTCAAACCCTTCGCATGTTATATGTTTACGCCAGTACAAGTATTTCGTTGAGTAATTGATCTACTTTAGGGCTACTTTTGAAACATCGGTCATCGGATGGATTTTTTAATTATCAACTGATAGTTTCCATCGTTGATGTGGTTCATGACATGGTTTGATAAATGTCACAGATGGTTTTATCCATAAAATTGATTAACTCCAACATTTTGCATTGGATCGGTGTGAGCCAGAAATACAAAATAAATACTATGGTTGTATATAATTGATTTAAATGCATTTATCAGCAACTGTTTGTTATGTACAGATATCTTGTTCAACATCAGCAACATTTAGTAGAACAAGGATAGTCCTCACATGCATGACTCTGACTGACCTTGCTCTCGTAACAAAAGAACTTTGCATGTAGCTGTATAAAAAAGCATCAATTACATTTTATGCACATAACCATTTAAAATTGGAACACGTCAATAAAAAAATGAACGATGAACATTTAAGAATTGGTACTATAATCGCTCTCTTTCAAGATTACAACATGAAGGTCGCCATTATTATGAATAAAACGGTTCAGTTCCGATCAAAATTAAAAAAAAACATACTTATCTGGCCAACAAACTGATTTATAGTATAGGTGATTTGTTAACCTTCAAAAATGTTATCAAGCACATATCAACATTACATAATAATACCTGATTAATATCAAAAGGAAAGATATTCAGTAAATGTCAGAGACAGTGTATGACACCTCACCGAGCAACCACAAAAAATAAATATCTACAGTTCAACATTTAGGCATCAATAATACATTTTTTAAATAGTCGAATCTGCCAGCGCTGTTCTGGTTTTTGATAATGGAACAAGATAGACAATATGCAAATGTATGTTGTTTTTTTCGACTAAGAATACGTTTGGTTTAGGTTGGGATCTGTACGTTTTTCAGAAAACTTTTTAAAAATAAGCGGGAAGGGCTGCTTCTCGGGTGATGCTCATGGAACTTATCTTTTCATACATACTAATTATACATGTTTAAATGGGTGGGGATCTGGACCGTTTCGAGATAACTTATAATTTCAAAATGAGTGGGGTGGTACCGACCCTCATGAATGGCCATAGATTTTGCCATTTTATGTTTTAAGGTTGGTATCTGAACCGGTTAAGTGATAATATGTAATTTTTAATGTAGGGTAAGATTGGCCCGAGGAAGCCCGTGGAAGTTGTCTATTTATGCCGACTATAATATATATCGATAAGAAGTTGGGATCTGATCTGTTTAGAGACAACTTTTAATAGTCCTATACAAAAAGAGAGAGTTACGGTCAGTTACCATAAAACTTGCATTTGATAACATGTATGATAATATATAGTCCTTGGTTAGGGATCTTAACTGGTACACGCATTGACATAATGATAATATACACTTGGCAATAAGTTAAGGACCATAAAATGTGATGGTGATTTTTGTTAGATCAAATTTATTCGTTGTTGAAATGTGTTAGTTTGTTACATAAACATGTGTACTTTCATAACATCGACGAGTAGATAAAAGATCCACTAAACTTATTTTATCTTATCTTGATGCCCCCGTACCTATACAAAACTCAAGTTTGAGTTCAAATAAACGCCTAAACGTCGAGTACAGGTAAACAAAAACTTTGCTGCACAGAGATTTTAAAAATCACAATGGTGGAAAGATGTAAACTTCCCTTTTTCTAAAAATGTTTTTAGATAGGATCAGATGAAGAGGCGTAGAATGGAATACTATTTATTCAATTTCTGACCAGAATTGTGTTTTACGGGATTGATTAGTATTTCCACTGAAATGTACCTTTGTTTTTAGTAGAGTATCTTAAGTTGGTGGTGTAGGGTGGGCAATGTAGCTTTGACAACTGGCAGCCAACTGACCCGCATAAAAATCATGCATAGATCGTAGCACTTTTCTAAACACGAGACCGACTCATACCAGCCTTGAAAAACGTTGATTGAGAATTTATACATCCTGTTCGACCAACAAACGCCGATTTCAGAGTAGAGGGAGAAAACTAATTTCTTAACGCCGGCTATAGATTTTCGACTATTTATGCATCCTGCATTCTCTAGTCGCACATGTGAGATTGAGAGATTAGGGAGGTTTCAAATTTTTGCTTTGTTTTGTGGTATTGCATTTGGCAATACATTTATACAGTGAATTACTAGAGTATTCAGTGATTATTTTGTTGTCATTTACTTTTTTACGTCAATTTTGGATAGTTTTTCATTTGATATTAAAGTATAATAAATATATTGTTTAAGCTGTTATTTAAAAAAACGATACAAATACTTTTTTACTGATTATTGTTTGAGAGAAATAATTTGTGATGACTGTATTAAAATTCAGCACCCATTGTTGTGTACACTATATCCAAACAAGAACATCATTAAGTAACGAAAACCTGTTGGACATGTATATGTAAGACCATGACAATCTCTTTCTTCATGAATAAGATCGAGACGAAGTCGACATAGTAAAATGACCAAGACACCTTCTGAATTAATTATTACTTGACTGAGTTCAATCAAGAAGTTTGGCCTGTATAGCAAGTAATTAGTCGCTGTTGTTCTTTTACAGAACTTTTCATAGCACTAATATTTAAACGACATTTTACCTTTAGCAAATAAAGTCAAAATATGTGTTTTTTGTTCTGTCACAATTGTGAAATGGATGCTACTACTGGTATGGATGACACAATGTTTAATTTGGAAATATTATTTTCATTTGAATGTACAAAAGTACATGCATTTTCTGCCAATGGAACGGTAGAATTTTGTCTCTTCTAACTGTGAAGAATAATGCTATTAATATTGGGATTATTCTTTTGTTCAACTGCAATTTAAAAACGAAGAATTTAATAGCAAAATACGTGTAATTTACTGTATAATTTGGTTATATAAATATTCGAAAATCATAAAATATGCAAAATAAGACGAAAATGCTTGATACAAGTTATGATTCATTAATGGTTCAATGTTATAGATAGTTTTCACAAAATTTTTTTCTGTTAATTATGAAGATTTGAAATTTATTTTATCCCTCAATGTTCAAATTGGCCCAATAAAAACCTTTACACGAAGATCAAGAATGCATATTGAATTTTGTATGGTTTAAAGTGTTGTTAATATTTGAATTTTATTTTCATTCATTATTATAAGGTTATCCTTCGATTACTAATGTTTATTGCTTGAGCATAAAACGGCATTAAGTGAGTCGTTAAAAAGACCTCAGGCATTTATGACAAACGCAGTTGAACTATAGGATAATCCCCTATTAAGAACATGGTTCTTCACAGTTAAGAGAGACAAAATCCTACTGTTTCATTGGTCGAGAGCATTTTACTATGTTCTAAACAAGTAAACATGTTGTTTTATTGATGGGAACGTGAACTTTTTTTACCATATTGACGTTTCGAGTACACCAACACTGCAATAAGCTTAGCCCAGTTTGAACACGAGCTTACACAAGCTTGAACTATGTAAACTGATACTGAACTTTCTAGTATAATTAATTGCAGATTAAAAAAGAATCTGAGATATAGAATATTGTCCATGTAATCATAGAATGAATTTAACAGTAATTATCACGGATAAACAACCTGTTCAGAAGATTATTATACAACTAAGGCCGTGTTCACACTGAGCTATACTCAGTGTAGTGTTGGTGTACTCTAAACGTAAAAAACAGGTTTGCGTTCCCTATCAAGCTATCTCGTTAAAATTAGGTTCTGCGTGTAGGTCTAGTACAAAGCAGGGTTCATTAATCATCATCATTGATAAAAATGCTCCCGTCCTGAATATCCTTGAGATATTTGCCGCTGGACGTTGAGCAACATTTAATCAATCAACCAAAAAAAGTTGATTATTTTCACTTAATTTTCTATCCAGATATGTATTCGGTATTATACATCATAATTGCAATCACGATAAAAGTAGAATTAAAGATGGATTTTTAAACAGTTATTCTTCTTATTTTCAAAATGATCAAACGGATTATACAGGTGAGAACAATTTTTATATGAAACACGTTTTCAATAAATACATCTAAATTTAATCAGTGTTGAGTACACAATGTTTGGTGTGAACACGGTCTAAGAACGATCATATTGTAATGTACATGTGATTGAAAGTAATGAAGGATTGCTAGTAAAATTTCTAAAGTAATGCATTACATTAACACTACTATTACAGAAATGAGCCCATTTCACATTTCTTAATCCACATTACATTTCATATTACCCCAGGCTTGTGAGAGGGTATACATGGAATATTTTTGTTTACTGAGGCAAAAAAGAACAAATATTGTCAATAAGCCAAAAGGATTAGCATACTTTCTTTTTTGTCTCGACAACAGTGATATTTATATATACCAGCATTTGCCCTTTAGTTGCTCAGACTTTTGTTTTATCATCAGTCTCGTATCGACTTCCCAATAACCTTGTTTATTAAACTCAGTTTTAATCATTATATTGCTGATTTTTTTTTTTTTTTTTTTTTTTTGTATTTCCATAAGTAAGTTTTGCTTCTATGTTCATATTTAATTAAATAAAGCAATGCTCAAAGACAGATCTTGCTGTTTTAAATCAACATCATTTAAACTAAAGTTAATTGCTTGTTTTGATTCTTTTGTTGAATCATTACAATTTTACAGTAAGAAAGACAAAAAAAAAAGGAGACAAACAAATTACAGCTATAAACATTGCAATTAAAGGAAAGTAAACAATTGCGGATATTTTTCAATTGCAATATTTATCCCTAAACATAAGTTATCAGTTGTTATGTAATGTATGTACTTGCTGCACTCTGACACATCTATAAATCGGTCATATGTTTCACTTTAAATTTTGTTCGGATCCAAGCCATGCCACATTGTAAGTAATGTTAATATTAAAATGATATAATGTTGTAAGAATTTATTATACATATTATAATATAGATTTCTTCATTGATATCGTTGAATGTTAAATTAAATGAGGTAACTCTAAATGGTATGATGAACTGCTTGTAAAGTTTTATCTTTACATAGACAAAACATTTCAACCCAAGTTTAATGCATTTTTAGGTTAGCGCTTAAAATGTGGATATAAGACGAAAGGAAAAAAATCTATACTCAATGTCAGAGTTTGTTGAACGGGTAAAAAGGTTGTGAAAGAAAAACTGTCTACCGAATTCTTATAAAAAGTGTTTTCTTTTGTAGATTGATGAAAGTGCAAGTAACATGCAATAATTCTTTTAAGCAATTACGGTATATTTTAAGTTGCGCCGAGTAATTTTACATTATAAAATTGGCAATTTATTTGCCGGACGTAGCCCTTTGCATGCGCCAGCACAAGACCGGGAGTACACATTGTCAAAGTTGCGTATAGGATTAAATTACCTGCAAAAATGCTTTACGGCGCACCTGAATGAAATTTTAGATGTTTTTCTTCTGATATAAATCGCAAAAGGGGATTCGAATAAAAAATGTGCGCAATTTTTCAAATTACTTTGACTAGGTCAAACTTAAGCGCTCCCGCCAAAAACAAAGATGGCAAATCCTCAACGTTAAGTGCCCGTAGAGAAATTCAGGAGCAGAAAATAGTATGTAAAAATCTTTTGCATAGTGTAAAGCATGAACCGTTAACCTTGGGATAACAATTTCGTTGATTTAAAATAATACAAAGGCGGAAACGCACAAATAATAACATTAAGCCCCAAAATCGCACTCCAGAAAAGCTTGACATAGAGTATAATAACACAACAAGAGAGAGGGTAAGGTTAACCTTTTGACTTTTGAAAATTGATACATCGTCATGATTGGTTTCAAAATTCTTTTTTGCAACATGCGACAAAACTCCAAGTAAATATCAGTAACTTTCACACCTAATTTGTGACGACATACCACAAAATTCCACTTTTGTTAGATTTGACTGAAACATTTTACTTGACATTTAAAGAAAACATCTGTAACTTTGGATTGGGGCGTGTTTTCTATAAATGATGAAATTACACCAAAACATCACAATGAAACTAATTTTCAACACAAATTAATGTGTTAAAGAATAAACATTTATTAAAATTAACATTTATATTTTGATAATGAATATTTGATTTATTTTAATGATCTGTTTGCATGGATTGTGCAAACAAACCATGGTAATGGATAATGAAATTGAAAACAATGGGAATATACTTATGGTAAAAATTTCTTCGTGTTCATGACTTAACACTTACACATAAAGCAAATAGATCTTGATTTTCAATAGCTTTATCACAAAATAATTGGTGAGTGTAAAAGTGGACTGTTGCACATTTGAAGCTTTCGTTGTGCAACAACCCTTGCATATCCAGTGTATATTTTCTGACTTATACATGCACTACATTGAGAAAAAATCATAATTCTGATGACACACAATTCTAACCGATGGTTATTTGCTATGGAAAAAAGTCCTGTAGCCCTTCAAACATAAAATGAATTAGTTTGACATATTTCATTTACTTCAGTATGTACAACAATTGTTAAACATTCATGTTGTTTTTCCTTGCAGAAATATAATGCCGATCAAAATCGGTTTAACAATTTTACAAAATTTTATTTATTTCTATATGTTGACATTTGTAAAATTATATTGGCCTTAAGCATCATATTCAATTATATGAGTATGATTGAAACAGTTATTTGAAATATCTGCAAACAACCAATAACATCTAGTAGGAAAATGATAGTCCTCATGTATTTCTAAGGCTGACCTTGATAACATTGCATGTAGCTGTGTAAAAAAAATTCAGTTACATTTTATGCATGTTACCATTTGAAATTGCAGCACGTCAATGAAATATTGAACAATGAACATTTTATTAAAGGTACTACGATCACTCTCTTTCAAGTACACAACTTGAATGTAGCCATTATGCTGTATTTACTTACAATTAAGTACGGTTTAGTTCCGACCAAAATCAAAAAAGCAAACCAAACCAATGCCTTGCTTATCTGGCCAACAAACTGAGTATATATATATATATATATTATAGTATAGATGATTTGTTAACCTACAGAAAAATGTTATCAGGCAAATAAAACCATTACATAATAATACGTGATAACTATGAAAAGGAAAGATATCTAGTTAATGTCAGAGACACTGTATGACATATCTCACCGAGCAACTACCAAAAAATAAATTTCTACAAGTCTGCACAAAGCCTTCAACAGTTAGGTTTCAATAATACATGTTTAAAATAATCGATCTGAACCGTTTTAGAGATGATTTTTATTTTGAAATGAGGTGTAGGATAGACCAGAGGAAGCCCATGGAACTTATCTTTTTATGCCGACTTAAAATATATTTCGATTAAGGATTGGGATTTGAACTTTTTTTAGACAGTTTGAAATAATAAGTTGACCTCTTCTCGGATTGACGTTAACTAGGATTATGATTTAAGAATTCCACGACGGGTGTTACACGCAAGACAGGTGATGCTTACCCTTCTTGAGCACTTGTCTTTTTGTACTATGCATTTTTGGTCTCTCACATGGGTATTTTACATTGGACTTAAAGTATTCAAAATGAGAGACTTATGGCTAGCTACCAGGGCAACCATAAAATCTACTTCAGATATGAAAATTTATAGTTCTTTGAAAGGAATCGAATCTAAACTGGTATTGACATAATGGTAATATACACTTGGCCATAATATGTTAAAGATCACCAAATTTGATAGTGAAAAAAATACATCAAATTTATTCATTGTTGTGTTAGTTTTTACTAATAAATGAGTTCAAACTTATTTTTCGATGGGTTAATAGCAGATCGAAAAGACTTTTTATATGATGCCCCCTGTACATATACAAAACTCAAAATTGGGGTGAGTACAAATCAATACCTGAGCGTCGCGTACAGGTTAACATTTGAACTTTGTTAACAACAATGTAACGGGTAAAATGGTACGACAAAAATTGTCTGATGCAGAGAAATGGCAAGCAGTTGAAATAGTAAAAGGCAGATTATCCAATAGACAGACTGCTGAACGCTTTAATGTTAGCAACTCGGTAATCGTGCGAATATTGCAACGTGTAAGTGAAACTGGAGATGTAACGAACGGGAAGAAGAGGAGAGAATAGGTTACCGAAAAATGCTCGCCAGACAAGACACATTCAGTACTTCAAACACTTTGAGAAAACCACTGTAGTGAAACTGAAGCATAAGAAGGCGTACCGTAAACCGACGACTTGACAACACCAGGTTTCGTGCTAGCAGACCAATTAAACGCACCCAAACTGACTTTTCAACACAAAATAGAAAGACTACAGTCGGGCGTTACCACATGAGATGGAACAAGGAAGCAATTCAGCGTCTACCTTGACCAGCAATGTCCCCGGATATGATTCCAGTTGAACATTTGTTGAACTATCTGGGTAGAAAAGTTAATTCCCCGATTTTAATCAGAAATAAAAAAAAAGAATGTTAACCAGGCACGATCAGTCCCAACAACATATCAAAATTTGAGAAAATCGGATTTGGCGTTTTTGAGTAAGTGTACGAACTGTTTTGTACGGACGGACGGAAGGACGGACGGAGGCTAGCGGCTAATAGAACTTTTTGAGTTTTTGAATAAGTGAACGACATATCAGAAAAAAGTCCATTTCGCGCAAACCAAGTCACATAACTCTGTAACGACAAATCAGAAATTATAAAAAAAAAAACGAAAGGGAACCAAGCATCATCGATCTCAACAACATATCAAAATTTATGAAAAATCGGATTAGGCGATTTTGAGTCAGTGTCTGACGTGTTAAAATTCAATAAATTCTCCAGAAATAGAGGCTTTTCATAGGATATTATGGAAACCAATTCAATAAAACCTTTTATTGTAAAAAAAAAGTAAGACTCTGAGGTTCAGCGTAAAATGTTATCCACAGACGTACTTAATGCAATTGGTAGATGATATGCAAAACTAAATATGGGACTTGCCATACGTTTAAACATAAAAGAGAATCCAAGCGGCTTGGACATGTTTGGTCATTTTACGAATCCGGTAAGGGGGCAAAAGTCATTTTAAAATGGCATTCAGATATTGCTTAACTTGCCACATGTTTTACGAAGAGCGACATTAGAACAAACCAATATATACAGCAGGAAGACAAAGACCTAAACTTGATAAAAATATGTATTCATATGCAAAATACAAAATTACCATTGTTAATAAATATAGAGACTATAGGTATGCTATTTGTTTGAATGTTTTACGAAGTTGTTTGGAAATTAAGTGAACAAGTGTAACTGGTAAAGCTTCAAATCCCCCCTTAGGACGTTTGAGGTTAGTCATTGTATGGATCAAAGATGTTTTAAATGTTCATATTTTAAATAATATATTAAGTAGTGAAATGAAGTATAATCGGTTTTTCGTATTAAGCACAATATATTATATCAAGAGTCAAGCTGATAGATTGCTTTATGTGTTTAATGTCCAGCAGCAAACATTTCATTATATTTAGGGCGAAAAAAAATTATTGAGTGATAATGAATACAACCATACCTTGTACTAAACCGACACACTGAGACGGATTTTCAACCTGGTAGCTCACGACAGCAACAATCCACAGGAAGACATAATTTTTACCAAGGCACATTATTTTAACTGTCGCCCGAACAGTCTTTGCTCCTCCTCCCTAAATGCTGCGTGCTTCCGCAACTGAGGCATGCAATCTATCCATTAGACAACCCAGGGGGGACTAGCCTAAGGAGAAAAAATGTTGAATGTCTGAATAAATTCTAATTGGTCTTATTGGTTTAGTGTATACATATTTAAGAAAGGAGATGTGACATGATTGTTCATGAGACAGCAATTCACCAAATGACATTCCAATTTAAAATTTCAGGTCCAATTACAACCTTCAACAACGAACCATAGTTCATACCATAACGAAAGCTATAAAAGGCCCCAAAATACAAAATGTGAAACCATTCATAAAAAACGACAATTGAAAAAAAATGATTAACGAATAACAATAACTGACCATTTAAACAACGACAAGCACTGGATTACAGGTTTCTGGCTTGTGAAAGGCACATTGTATGTGGCGGGGTTAACCCAGTTTGTGAGCGCTCAACCCCTCTCCCTAACCTGGAACAATGTTGTGACAAAAAAGCAAATACCACACGATAAAAAAAAAGTTGAAATGGATTTAACACTAGAGATCGATACTGAAAACTAACGACAAATACAATGATACAACAAAAATATCGACCTCAAAGAGTATTCACAGTTGTTGTCTTCTATTTGAAAACCCTAAAACGTGTTATTGTTGTGTGCCAGTGAAAGGGAAACAATTGAACTACTCTATTGTTGTTTCAATATTATTACTATACGAGTACTTTATTTTACAATGTATGGATCCCAAGTCATGAACAAGAATTCAAAAACCTTTGGTACATACAACTTATCAAGTGTTACCAGTGCAAATGGAAGCTGAAAAAGCCGTCGGGCGAGACAAATGAATACAGAAATAGATCGGCGAAAAGTGGAGCATCAAACTGAAAAAATATTGTCAATTAGGAATATAAAACATTTTTATGATATCCTCGTCTTTTATCTTTTTTATTTTATTTTTATTTTCCTGGTAGTTTTACTCCGCATTACTCATAGTTGTATGTTTGTTTTAGTTTTTGTAATGATGTACCTTTAGTTGATACAACTTTGGTAATAAAGTGTTGAAAAAAATACCGATTCCTCACTTTAAAAATTTTCACGTACCATATAAAATACAAAGTTTATCAATGTTGAATGTTAAAAAAAAAATAGCTATACGTATTAAATGGTGAAAAACCTGATAATCCTTTTTAGTTGGTTGTATATGAGTTATGTTTACAATCCTGACTGTAAAAACAACTGAAATATTAACAAATCCTTGAGAACAAAGAAACATAATACTAGGATACAAAAACATGACAAATCCTCTTTTTCGTTGATGAGAAAAGATTCTATCTCACTAAAAAATCTCTCGAAGAAAGAATCATTACTTTTTTAATCCACTTTGGTAAAAAAACAAGCTTCTTTCTGCCGCTTCATATCTTGACCCACTCTTAGAGATTGTCGAATGAATAAAATTGTAATCAGCCACACAAATTTTGCGCTCCCTGTCATGACTATACTGACCCCTACGAGATATCAATTTCACAAATGACAAGGGGTATCTCCCTTCTTTTGTTACTTCGATTAGGTTTCAATAGCGTTTGTAACTACCACTGTATGTGACTAACAACCTTCTTTGAATACCAAGTAACATGGCCGGATCACTAGTGGAGCAGGAGATGCTTACCATTCAAAGCACGTACGTTTGCTTTCATTTTGATAGTGTTCGTGCTAGTCAAGCTTAAGTATTCTGTGTAGTCTTTTTTATACTTAAATTCGTATATCTTTGTATTGTGTTCTTTAAGTCTAAACGTCTTGTGTGTATTTTGACGTAACTATTTCAGTATTATTCGAATTATTTTATAAAATATGAACCATTGTTGCATTCTGTAATTTTAAATCTTACTGAATATAACAAGCCGAAATATAAAAATACACATTTGATAGTAAAAAATATTTTTAAGATGCGGAAACAAGCTTCAAAGAAATTATCATACGTTTGCTGAAGTTTGAAAGACACGTGCTAAACGTTTTAAAGATTAACTTTTAGCAGCGTTATGGAACTATAAAATAATAATTTCACTTCAAGAGTTCTACTGTTGAAAAGAATTCGTCTTTCGATGTTATGTTTCTATTTCCACCGGGAAATGTTTCCTAAAAAGTATATAGAAATTGCTTATTGCACCAGTCCACCATTCCTTGCATTTGTTTTGTAATAATTTTTATGTTTTCTTTCAGCTTGCTTTTATGCTTGCTTTATACATAGATTTATTCCTTGAAATTGACCAAGGGAAAAAATTCTGTCTTAAGTTCACGACAAACGGGATGACTTTATATTTCCTATTGTAAACCTCTCATATTTATGTGGCAATATTCCTGCTCTGCTTGCCTACGGGTTTATGTTTCGCAGTTAATTCGATACTCTTGCACCTTTTCCAATTATCTTAGCATTTCTGATGTTGCATTATTTACTACAACAAGGATACATCCAATCAAGGTTAAATTCTACGGTCGCCACCATGATTTTTATCCATATGTTATCAGTGTATCTCAACTTCTTATTGACGTGAGGAAATACAACAGTAAGTCGACCTCTTTTCCCCTGACGGTAAGCCGGATTACAGTAAAATTGTTCCACGACGGGTTTGCGCGCAAGACAGGGAATGCTTACCGTTCCAGAGCACCTGATCTCACTCCTGCTTTGTATAGGTTTTCTTTTTGTATTCGTTTAACTTTTAGTTTGTTTCAAATTTGTATTGTCTCTTTGTACTTTGCACTTTTGATCGCTCACATGGGGACTCCTTATCTTTTTCCATATTTTGTTGTTGTTTGTAGACATTCAAATTTTGAAAAAAATTTTAGCTTTGGTTTTTTGGGACTTCAAACATATTTCTAACATTGTCGATCACAGCTTCCAAATGTCATATTTAAGACATTAGAGTGTTAATTTTAACTTTGCCCTATTTTCATGGAGATAGGATATGATATGCTATTTGCAAGAAGATCTGGAAAAAATATTTATGTCTACTTTGTTATTGAAAAAATGTTTACCATTTTCTTATGCATATAGTGACTTAGGCGAAGCAAATTATTATGCTTAAAAGCATAATACCTTAATGAAAACTTCTTTTGTAGGTTAAATTGTTTTTGTTGTTAATTGTACTTAATATCAATTGTAAAACAAACTAATATTATTTTATAAGTAATAGATAATCTGCGATAATACTGTGTAAGCTTCTTTCACTTTAAAAAATATGAAATGTTGGATTTTCCTAAGTCTACATGTATGTATTTACAAAATATTATTGTGAATGGTCAAACCTATATAATTTGAAGGTATATAATCAATCGTTGAACAAATGCTTCAATGTATCATCAAATGTATACAAGATTGTCTTCCATTTTGTCATTTTCGTTATTTGCTCGTATAAATCCTTAATATAAATAATTTACTGACGTTCTTTAGATTTACCTCGTACCTCGAAGCAATGAACTGGAAGGTACTTACATTATTGGTGTGTTTGTATGGGTTTCTGAAAGAATACAGACCATCTGATGCCTATCTGACAGCATACCTGACAGGTCCATGGCAAAATCTAACAGAAGAACAAGTAAATAATGAAGTTTATCCGATATGGACATATTCATACTTGGTTTGGATGGTTCCTATATTTCTTCTCACAGATTACATTCGATATCAACCAATGCTGGTTTTGGGAGGTAAGATACAATTGTTTAATAAAAAAACGCAAAAAGTAAAAATTACAAATATCTATAGGTTTTCATGCGAACTTTAATAATGACCATATAGCTACATCTTAAGGCAAGGTGTGAAGGGCTTGGGAATATGGATTCCTGGCTTTGGACAGACACGCACAGTATTTCACGGTGTAAGTCATGTTTTTGAGCAATCACCTCACCTGATATCTTATGTTTAAACAGAAATAAACCCAAACGCAGAGATATCGGATAATTGATAATGTTATATTTAAAACTAAAATAAAAAAAACGTTTTAAGCGACGTTTTAGACTTTAATGAACGTAATCTCTGTATAACTGAAAAATTATTAAGTCAAGGATTTCGTTACAACAAATTGATTAAAACTTTCACTAAATTCTT
>JAULBM010207033.1:0-17320 GCA_032357055.1 Geukensia granosissima
AGGGCCATCATGGCCAATCATAGTTTAATATTGGACCCTCTGGGAATTTGCCACCATGGCCAGACTTTGCCAAAACATCTTTGAGTCAGGTGAGCGATTACAGGCTCCTTGGAGCCTCTAGTTAACTTCATTGACTTGGTGTATAAAACATACTACATGTATCATGTAATCTTAAACTCAGATGTATTCTGATGAAGAATCATTCATTTGACCATAATCATGTTGTAGTGTCAGTGCAGGAAGGGAAAAGTTGGGAGTTGGCTTCTGGGTAAGGCTACATGAAGGCATCAGCTTATTCTTGATAAGTGGTGTACTATTCATGAATTTTAAGGATAACAAAGCAGAAATACATTCATGTTTCATATCTTATGGAATGCATTTTGACCAAATTATTACTTTTAACATATTTTAAACTTGTTATTTTGTTAGTATTTATTAGTGATTAAATCTTATCCTCATTAAGAAACACCAGATTTTTAGAATCATCTATTCCTTTCTGGTATAAGATTTTTTTTCTGAAGCAAACTAAAAGCACTCTTTCTTGGTATTAAAACCTGAAACCTAACAAAACCATAGGATCTTCTAGGGCTTTGATTTCCTTGACCGTGTCAAACTTTTTTAATGCTTAGATGGCAATCTTAAATTACCATTTTACCATTGGAAGTGAAAATTCAGGTAAGTTGGTATCAAACATGGAGTGGAATAAAATAGATGAAGCGGGCGTTTATTAAGGCAAATAAGGTAGGCGTGAAAAGATTTCTAAAATTTTCTTTTTCTTTCTTTTGTTGAGAAAAAACTTCTGACCAAAGGTGGTAAAAATACATCCCTCCCCTTTTACTATTATGTGGGGCTGTTACAGTTCAGATTGATTGCCTTAGTACTTATACTTTGTGAAACCATGTTGAAAAATAAGTAGCCTTGAAATTGATTACAAATGTTTGACACAATTTTATTTCATTTTAATGAAATCTACAACTGATATTATTGATATTTACACAACCCTGGCAGAGTTTCGTATAGAGACTTCCTGTGTGTGACATCAGCAGGAATTATCGACATTTTATTCTTTGAGACGTAATTTTATGGTATTAAAATTGATGAGAAAACCTGCATGTTCAAATAAAAGAAATGAAATCTAAACATTTCAAGATGTTGGTCATGATCATTTTTTTTATTACTTTAGGTTAGCCATATTTTGTGTAGAGAAAAATTTTAATACTTGTGGGTCAGGCTAGGTTTTGGTTAAGAAAGCAAATAAATTGTACATTCACAATGAAGGGGCCTATAAACATGATAAAGAGACTTTGATGTAACATGAAGACTATGGCACACTTGATTCATACTAAATGCAAAAGGTGCACTTCATGACAAATCTTTATTTAGTACTTTTGGTTGTCAAAGTGGTAAGATGTATATTTTCAAATGACTGTTCTTAATAGTAATCAACAGAAGGCTAAAAACTAAATCCCCCCCAAAAAATTTAACCCCACCACATGTTTCATGTTTCAATATCTCTCTCCCAATTTAGGAATTGTAGTCATAAGTTAATCTTTGTGTTGTATGTTTTGTTATGATGTACATGTTTGGTAATATTCACGTAAGAGCAGTGTTATGTATACACATTGTTTATTGGGGGAGATATAGAGTTTTTCACAAGGACTTGTTAAGACCTTTTATATTTAAATTGCCTCTGTTTTTCTTGTGGTTTTAGTACAGTCTCTCTGACATTCACCCAATATCAGAAAACATATTGGGAACACTTCTTTCATCAAATACTTTAAAATTGAGCAGAAGATTAACTTTGTACTTTATTAAATTACCTTTTACATGTTATATGTGTAAGTATTTCACATGTACATGTGCTGTATGCGTGTCCCTTTTGGTTACATAACCTTATATTGGTCTGATCTTTTTTAAGGACTCTTCTTAAATTTTATTGTATGATAAATCAAGATTCATTGATCATTATTAAGTTGCATATCTCATAAATAAAAATCCTTTTCACAAAATGAAAAGTCGGTTGTCTACGTAACAGGTTTTATGAAAAAAATACGAGCGTCTGCATTCTTGTGACATGTGACGCTGTCTTATATATGAATATATTTTCCTTTTGACCTGACAATTAGCAAAAATAGAAATACTTTTATAGTAATCTTATGATATCATTTATCTTTCTGCTTGAAATAGTTTCCCGTACTTTTATTCATTATATTTTACTGTCTGTAGAAGGAGACAAGATTATTTAATATAAAGTGTGAATGAAAAAAGCATTAGCGTTGAGCAATGTAGATTTCCCATCTCGGCTTTTGTACTGAATTATTCATGAGAATAAAAAAGATGTTGAATTCAGTCCACATCAGGGATCTTGAATGGGATGTGTGAAAGAGAAATTTATGATCTATATAAGAATCTATTGGCCAGATTTAATAGATATGTAGTTAGTAAAGACTAATATCTTCTTTTTTCAATCAGTACAAGGATGAGATGAGACCATTTATATACAAATGTTGTTGTCGTGTGTAGGTGTTCATACCTGATGTTTTCATCCTTGTTGCTTAATGTTTACAACCCTCAGTAACTTTTGGTCTTTTGATATCAGTTATATATTGCTGCTTCAGATACATTTTATTAGGTGCTTAATTATGATATTTTGTCTTTTTTGTTGTATTCGTTAGTAAATGTAAGGCTTTCTGAAAAGTTGTACATAAGCCACAATTACAGGAAGTTCATATGGGTCTAGCTTGATTCTAGTACAGTAGTCACAATGCTTCTAAGAAGCACTTCTGGTTAATTATGGTTTCATTAGATGCTTCAATGAACAACTAATATCAAACAGTAGCTGTAAAAATGTTGCCTGTAAACAATTGTTCAGTGATGGCCATTTTGCTAGTATGAATCATAGTGGTTATTTTGTGAATGTCTTATTTCTCAGTGCTCTATTTATGTGGTATTAGTTGGTGATTAAAATGCACACTAAATGCCAGAAATGGGTTGCCCAATATTTGCAGTACTTGTACATGAGGTAGATCACTTTAAAGATACCAAGGTCCAAACAGAAACTTTGAATTGAACAACAGATGGCATAGCCAAAAAAAAAACCTTGAAGGTCTTTCCAGGAGGAGATTTAAGGTGGACCCCAGTTCCCCATGTTAAAGAATTTTGGTCCCCCTTTTTGGAAATTATGGGTTCACTACAGCTGAAAAAGTTATGCTATTATATATATATATTTATACTGATTATAGTGATATGGTGTAAATGTTAAGAAAACTGTGTCACACCTTTCCATGAAAATACTGTATAAAAAGTTGGTTGAAATCTAGAGATTTCCACAAGGCCTTCAACAAGGGTGGAAGCCCACTTTTTTATGAACTCTCAATTGGTTTGAAAACATAAGTGTTAACATCAAATGAAAGATGGCATAATAAAAATGGCATGAAGACAATCCAGTGGCCTTATGTTCTGACTTGGGACAGGCCTATGCAATAGGAGGCAGGGTTACACTCATTTTGTTGGATTTAAACCTTGACTTGCATAAATTGAAAATCTTTGTGTCATACATTGAGCTTGCTATGGTTCAACAAAACTTTTATCCTTGAGAAAAATAATAATTCATTCTTTACAAAAAAATTAAAATTATTGCCAGACATTGTTCAATAATTGATAAAATAACAATACTAACTGAAGTGCCAAAAATTTTTTTATTACTGAATGAGGTTTTAAGTGCCAATTATTTCATTTGATATTCTATAAATGCAATTTAAGTGTCAGTGATTCCATTTAGAACTGTAAATTGGCCCAAACATTGTAGAACCACCAGGGAATGCTGGTCGGTTTATCTGCCGATTGTCAGTAAATCGGACAGGCCACGTGTGAATCAATTCAATTGAAATGACATTAACTTGTCAGTGCTTTATTCAGATTCGGTGACTTAACACCCCATGTTATTCAGTAGTTGGGTTAAAGTTAACGAATAAATCAAAATTACATATCAACTCTGATAGTCCACCATTGTTGTAAAATTATCTCTATTAATGTTTTGTAATAAACAAGGTATTGCAGTGTCATAATCGTTCATAAAACATATGCACACCTGCAGAAATTTAAAAGGATTTTTAGCCATGTCTGATCCCATACACATTATGTATAGCCTATATTACCCTACTTGGTCTGTATGGAATCTGGTCCAACTGAAAAAACCTATTGTTTATTGTCTGAATCAAAGCACCTGGAGTTTACTTGAAAATTGTGTCCAGAATTGAACATTTTTGAATGCACTGTTAAAATTCAGAAATAAGTTTGATATTTTATGTTTTTACTAATGCTTTCAAACCAGTGCTATGGGCGGTCTTGAACTTACTGTGAGGTGCGAGTTTGAAATTACTTGTATATATGAGATATTTCTGTTATGAATATTTACACCATATCCCCCTCTTTCTGTGTAAAGCTATTCTATTCTAGTCTGGCATTATCGTCAGCAGACTAACATTTGAAAACCACCATTGACATTCATTTAAAGTTTATTTATAATATATGTTGACACATTCAAAATGTCAGAAAATAGGTGTATAGATGCATCTTCCAAAAACAAAATATTTAAAAAAAAACAATATGGAATATATGAAAGGGAAACAAACGATCCACATCTTACATACATGTAGGTTTATAACAAATATTCAAAATCCGAGTTTAACTGCATGTAAAGCACTTTTCTAGACTTACCTTCATTAGACACGCTAGGGACCAAAATTAGGAAGATCGGTGATACTTATGAATTTAAGCCAAATAAAATATACAAGTTCATGAAGTAAAGAAAACACTGATAAGCCAAATTTGTATAAAGATAAATAATCTGAGAATTTTACAAATTACAATGTTGGAAAGAAGTAACCTGTATCTTTCCAGTTTATCACATGGTAGTTTTAGCCTATTTACAGAAAAATTGGATGCTATCTTGCCTGTCTGTGCAAACAAAGACTTGTTTTACAATGGAGAGTTTCTCTAGGTTACTTTTAACCAGGAAATTAAAGAAAATAATTCGGTGAATTGCATCTGTCCCATAAAAAAAACAAATTGGTTACTCATTTTTAAGCCTGATCTTGGGAATTTTATTTCAAAAGATAATTGTGGGAACAGCTTTATGAATTAAGATAGGACTAATTTGGTTTATGTGCAAGAATAATAAGTTGTTACTTCATAATTTGGTCTATTTTTAGAAAACAGTATTAAATATCAAATACAATCTGTCCTAAAATTTAAATTTGAAGAAAAGAGAATAATTGGTCTTTTCAGTTTATCCCACCATACAGTCTATAAATTATTTAAATGTCCCAATTATCCTATATTGACATATCTGATAAAAAAAATTGAAGAAAAGGTCTTTATTTTTTGTAAAGAAGGATGAACTTTCGTCTCTCTAAAGGACCTTCTCTGGTGGGGGTCCAGCTTCATTTGAAATAAATATTGATGCGTGTGGTAGTGGGTATCAAATGGTGTCTACCAAGGACAGTGAAGGAAAATTGTCACAAATCTGACTGTTATTGCACTGCTCCTGCAAATTGCTGACTTCCGGGAAGTTATAAATATGGTCCGAACTGGACCAGTCAAGGTCACATTTTTCAACCCCAGTTGTTCTATAACTTTGGATAAAGTAAAATTCATTAATTAATTTTGCTTTATGTAGATATCTTCTTAGTTGGCTGTTCTCTGGCAAAAAATATATGCAAATTTGTTGGCCCAAGGCCCAATTTGACCAACTTAAAATCAAACCCTAAGTGGAAACAGTAAGTTTATAATTTTGTTAGTTAAATGAATTAAGCTTAGTTTTGTTGAGCAGTACTGCTAAATCAAAACACAAAGTTAGAAACTTTGACTTGACACAGAGGTAATCAGTGTATGAATTTAACCTTAGGGATTTAAGGGAATTTCACACCATAATTTTTTATAGTCATGTTTGGATAATATGTACTTATTATGATCTATATCATTTGTTTTGCATAATTTTTTCCCCTGAAAGTTCATTAAACCTTGCTTAATTATTTCCGATTTTTTACATTTTCCACAAAGTCTGTTGAACTTGGCAAAAATGTAATAAGTTTTGACATTTCTAGTAATCTCAGATGTCCAAATTACACTTTTCACCACAACCATAATTCTAAAACATGGAAGGAAATAAATTAAAGCCACTAGATATATTGTTTAACATCAGTTATTTATGTAAACAGATAGATTGTGGAATAATGATTGAAGAATCGGTATCAAAAACCTCGTCAAAATCCGACTAATTTGTTGTGACTGCTGGAAAAGTAACTAAAGTTCATTATCTCACAGTTATAACTATTTACCTACGATTGCTTTATGATTGATTGTAAAATATGAGTCTTTGTGTGCAATTTAGATCATTCTTTCCATAATCCACATATTTTTGGCTGCTCTTAGAGAAACTGGAATCTTTCAGGTGCCCAATTGAAACTGACAGTATGTAAGGTTGAACTGGTTTTTCTGAATTTGATCCAATTGAAATTTTATCCAATGGAGGCCTGAATAAATTTTGAATTGTTGAGCTACCACTTATGAATGGTGTCTAACTTTAGGTTTGAGAATAGCAAAAAATTATACTCTTTCTTTCTTTTTGGAGGCTTATGTTTTGTACTGTTTTGTTATATACAAGATGTTTGTCATATTATATGAACTGAAGGAAAATGTAAGCTACTTAAATCTGCAGATATTGGTACATGCAGTTTTAGATGTGTACCCTTTGTTCATCTTAGGACAGTACCTGTACCCCACCCCTACCCAATTGCACCATTGGTATGTTTTCTTATGTTTCATTTCAAACCTTACTTTCCAGCAGTCACTTACACAAAATGTGATAAGTGTATTTTCTATTGTAAATTATGATGCCATAATGAGTTTCTACACTTATGATCAATCTTAGACCTAAGAATTTTTGTGAAAACCTTCGCAGGTCCAAGATGCTAAAAAATCTATACTTAATATAATTAATTTTCAAAAAGTACTTCAAATTAGAATTTTCCCTCGAAATATTTTGGACAATGTTGTCCTTGGTTTAAAAGATTTTCATATGATTTGGATGTTTTATCCATTTCTTACATGATCCCATAATACAAGTATAGTTAATTTATCATTAAGTGATAAAACAAATACTTGATTTTCATTGGCCTATTCTATCGTTTGGTTAATTTTGGGGCTTTTCTATTGGCTAATATGGTTTGTGTGACCATCTTTTTTCTTGTGACATTGTGTTGTATAGGAACTGTCTAACGTCACAGACAAATGATGGTGACATAGGCTCTGTTTTTAGGCTAGGCCCTACATAATAATATTAATCATTTTACTGTTCCGGGAAAGTATATATAACTGAATAACTCTCATTATTTAGTTTCAAAATAATAATAAATATTTATTTTGAAAGTGAATAATTTTGAGTTGATATACAATTTTCACTTGTTGTGAAGCCTGTTTTTTACCCCAGTGTTCTCCCTTCTTAAAAAAAAAATTGTGGTTTTTCTTGATTTTGTGGTAGACCATTACATCAACACATGACTAATTATCAAATCTACTGCTATACATGTAATCTAATCAGATGAAGGTTTAATCACTGTCTAATTAACCACATGAAACAATAAATAATGGTTAAAAAAACTTTTCTTTGCCATGTGATGAAACACCTCTTACGTCAAGTCAAAAAGTCAAAAGCCGAGGAAACCATATATCAGAGTATTGTTTTCATGACAAATTGTAGACAGTGTCAGGATATGAAATTGCAAAAAATTATAAGATTATGAAAAGATGATGATGTTCATAAAATGACACTGTACAAGTCTGTGCTCCGTGTCACCCGTGTCACCCTTTTTACGGGAAGTTAGTACCATGCATCACAGTTACTGGTCATTTACCACCGTTTAACAATGGCTTTTATCACATTAATATCACATTGTATTTTTTGTTGAAAATTTGATATTTTTATGAAAAAATTTGAGTGAACATATAGTACCGGTTAACAAAACAAATGACAAAAATACAAAATAATAAATTAATCTGCTTTCAAAACTTATTTTTCTCATTTCTCATCTGTCATACAAAGTAGAGATTGATACTGTAATACTAAATTATAGTGTATATATATATATTTATTAAATGTCATATTTAAGTAACAATAGTTAGGTGGGTACCTGGAAGCTATATACTTTTGTGAAGTTGATACTAAGTTTATATTGCTAAAACTTGTACATTGAATAGCAACAGTGTCAAAAATCATCCTGAATGATGGGCCATGGGCTAAGGATCGTTTTGCCGTCTTCCATGTTGAGTTTAACATAACTTGCTAGAGACTGGTCATGAAAGTTGGGTGTGCTTCTATTTGTTGTGGGACTGTCCTGAATGTTGGCATTTAGGGACTTTCTAGAATTTGGGCTTTCATATGTTGGCTTTAGTTGGACTGTCATGAGTATTGGCTTTTGATAGTAATGTTTTATGGTTTTCATGTATGGGAGCTTTGATCAGACTGTCCTAAATGTAGTTTTGATGGGAATGTTTAAATGTGGACATTGATTGGATTGTCTTGATTTTTGGCTTTTATAGGACTACCTTGTTTTGGACATTGATGTGACTGTCTTAAATATGGGCTTTGGGACTACTGTCTTGATTTTGGGTCTTGATTTTGGGCTTTAATAAGAATATCATGAATGTTGGCTTTGATTGGACTGTCTTGAATGTAGGCCTTAATTTAAGGCTTTGTTGGGTTGAACTCATTTTCTTGTAGGACTGTGCTGAATGTGAATTTTAAAGGAACTGAACTATCTGAATGTCGTCTTTGACTTGTTCTATTGTGGTACTGTGTGCTTAACAGGACTGTCTTGAATATGGGCTTAATTGGGACAGGCTTGAATGTGCATGGGCTTTGATAGAGTTGTCTTGATTTAGGTTTGAAAGGGACGGGTTTTAATCAATTTTGGGCTCCTTTTGCCACAACTTTTACATGACAAATGCCATAAAACTTGTTCCTTCCTTTGTTCTTGTATGGACACTTCATAACATAATGTCAATACAAATATTTATAATGATATTGATGAACATTAAATGTAAATTCATCGCCTTTGCACTGGTTCAACTCATAGGTCGAAGCAATCAACCTATTGTTAATTTTGCAGTTATTTTAATTACTCTGTCATTAATTTACCCCTGTTGATTAATTAAGATTCCAAATTATAACTTCAAAGGAAACTGCCTAATATAGATTTGATAATAAATTTACCTGATGGAGATTTGATATGTAAAATGGTTTCCTAGTTCAAAATGTCTTTAAATATAATTTTCAGTCATCATATTGTGCATTTGATCTTAGGTCAAAATAAATTTAAAGAATTGGTTTTTGAAATTGTTTATTGATAAAAAAAAATTGTCAAAAGAAGAAAATTTCACAAAATGAGGTAAAATTTGTTCTTTTGTAAATGTGTACCTCAAACTAATTCAGGTTTAACAATTTGTCCCAGAAGAGTTGCCCTTTTGAAAAAGAAATTGGCATTAATAAGAAAATTATTATTGGTACCTAATTCCATCTAACACTCTCCAAAACAAATATGACCAGCAGTTTTGATATGGTGCAGAAATAGGTTGTGATTTATATCCCCTTTTTGCATATTTCAAAGCATCTTATTTCTTTGATTTTTGATTTGTTAATTTTTGAGTACAAATCAAGGTAGTTTATGATGAAAGAAATCATTGGAGGGTTATCCTTGCATCTTAATCTGTGGATAAAAATTTTATCCTGATAAACTTTGCATGGAGCTAGGGATTAATGTTAATTATAGACGTGCAACATGCTTCTGAAAATTTGTAAGTTATAGGGATACAGTTTATTAAAATAAAGATCGTTTAAATAGCCTAATCAAACACTCTTTGCATTATGATATCAAAAGTGATAACACATTTTTATTGTATGTTCTCATCTATTTTGCACATCTTCAAAGAGTTTGTGAATAATTTTAGATGCATTGGGCGATATTATCACCAAATTATGATATCGACATGATGTAAGAATTAAGATCCTCTATCAAATTATATTCTAAGATCACGTAATATCTGCATCTAACAGGGAAAGCAGCATGAAGCAAGCAACCAATTTGAAGAAGTATATGTTAAGAAGCCTCATTAGGGGTTGTTTTTTCCGTACTTATGCTGTTAATTAAATAGAGCGCTTTTGATCAGCTATTTTATTGGTAGGTGATCTGAACACCTGGTAAAAAGTTGTTACGATCAGTTGATTTTTACCTTGTATCTAGACAATCCTGGCAGGTTTTCATGCAAAAAGACTGTTACATTACAATCCATTTGTAATGTTTAGCATCAAGATCTTTATTATTTTATCAAATTGATCCATTATCATTTTTGCTATTAAATGATACATCTTTTAACACTTGTGTGGGAAACTGGTAGTTTTTATAATTCAATTCCCAAATAATATGAAAAAAAATAAAATAAATAAATGATGCCTGATATTGAAAAATAATCACACAATCAAGCACTAAATTTTGTAAAATTTCCAAAATACCAATTTTCTATTTAAAATTTGGTAAAATGCCATGATGCAGTGATCAATTATTACAGCTTATGATTGAAACCTGTTAGATCTTTCAGTAGGAAAAGTTTTTGTGACCTTGTGAGAAACTTTTATGAAGTCCTACTGTTTACAATACATCTGTTTATTAAAAGATGAAAATAGAAAAGCATTGATTAGATGTCAAGGCTTGGTAAGAATAAATTAAAAGTTTAGTAGCCACAAATGGCCTCTAACAAGGCTGAAGGTCATACTCCTTGTGTGGAGGAAATCAGGCATTTATTCCCCCCTAATTTCAATTGGAAGTCCATTTTTTTATATAGTAATTTACAACCTTTTTTGATATTTATACTGTATAGTCACTCTGCTTTACTTTAGTGTAAAAAATTGTCTTAAACACATTCAATAAATAATATTGTACACATTTGATGCCTTCTGCCCTAATGTTGATGACTATATTAATCAAAATAAATACATAAGAATGGCTAATAACTATCCAACCACAATGCTTGTGACTTCAGTATTACACAGCTGTGAATATGTACATGTAGTAAGTAAGGGCAGTGGCTGTCTAGAGTTGGAGTGGAATAAAAATTCTTTCTAAGAGTTGGATTGGAATACAAATTATTTCTATAAAGAGCAACATGTAGTATAAAATAAAACACTCTTTATGAAAATGAATTAAATATAAAAATATAAAAATAGGAGATGTGGCGCAATTGTCCGTGAGACAGCCATCCACCAAATGACAGTAGAACTTCAACCATGAAACACAGGAAAAAGACAAAGACCCAAAAGAAACAGCATACTGAAATGCCCAAAATTTTGATGTTTTACTAGTTTATGTAGACTTCTTTGGTCCTAAAATCATCTTCAGCCTACACAATGCTTTCATTTGTATTAAACATTGCAATAGACTTAACATTAATGGTAACTCATAAAAGAAAATTTATCTTCAGACAGAAATTATTTATTTAAAGCTTTAAGCCAGGTCTATTGCCAAGATTAGAAAGATTTCAGAATCAATTTCTGCTTTTAAGTTACCTTTTTATGTCAGAAAATGTATTTGCAGAGTGAAAAATCCACCTATAATTCTAGGAAGTCATATGAGATATGGTGAAGAAAACACAAGTAGACAAGTTATACAAATTTATCTTACTGAAAATATGCCTTATCAATAGGAAAATAATGATTATTTGTGATTGGCGAATGACATAATGAGGGTGTTATTGGAACTTGTTAGTTAGCTTCATTTTCTGATAACAATAAACATAAAGCACACCAAGATCGGTGTTTCAGTAGCCAACAAAAATATATCTGGTTAAAGATCACAGAAATATTGTCTGCCAAGGTATTAGAGAGATCAGGGGGAAATTAGTATAGTGATGGTATGCAATAAGTTTAACTAAACAGGCGGTATTATTTTGATGCATTTAATATCATTAATGTTTTGTTTCATTTTCAAAAATTATTGGTCATATAAAGCAGAAAATTAATACTAGGAGACATGTTACACTAGGGGAATGAAACATGTTTTGTTAATGCCTAACTTGGGAAAATATAATATTTCTGACATGACAAAATTCCAGATGATAATTGATTATAATATAATATATCTCTCAACACATCACTTTTTATCCACAAACATGTTCAGTACATATGTCACGCAGCTAAGAATAAAACTAATCTGCAAAAGCTGCTAAAGTTTTTAAACAGAATTTTCAAGTCTCCAAGGAAGCAGGAAATAAATGTAGACAAACCCCAATTAAAATACAGGTATTTGTATTTAAACCTGAAGAACTTTGTGTCCAATCATGAATAGTAATCCTATAATTTAATGTAAATTTTCACCCTGCTGTCCTGCTTTATAGACCAGATCAAGTAACAGGTTGACCAGACACTTATGTCCAGGCTGGACATGATGACTTGCTGACTTTTCTCACTTTACTGTTAATTTCATCTCTTTACACCTGAGAAATTGATTATCTGCCAATACACATCAGGTGAGAGATCAAAGATTAAATCTCTTATACCTGGGTCAGGTACAGTGATTTTAGATGCTATTAACAAAACCAATAAAAATAAAGAGTGCCTATGATGAAAATTAACTTTAAATATATAAAAGCAGCTGTTATTTTGGTGCATGATGCACATCAGTTCAAAGTTTTAACTGCACCAGAAATAACAACATTTCTGTTTTGAACATGTAAAACTAATATTTTCATGGTTTGAAGGAGAAATAATGATTTGAGGTTTCTTTTAAATTTCTAGATTTCCATGTAGTTGCTGTGTGGTCTGCTTCAGAATTTTTAGAGGAAAAGTTTAAAATCTCTTGTTACATACCTGTAACAATTGGCATGCTTTGATATGCCCATAGGCATTCCTATTTTATACAAGTTCAAAGTTCAGATTGTGCAGAAATGTAGAAATGGGTTGGGGAACAAAAAAGCAAGATGTATGACTGCAGTTAGAAAAAATGTATCGGTTAATTTGGTCAAAGAATATTTGCTTTTTAATACCTTTGCCAAAAAAGATTTTGTATGTGGGAATACAGTCTGTCTACATACACTGTAAGCATATCTCCTCCTAAACTATTCAATGGATTTTAATGAAACTTAACTTGAAGATTAGACACATTGTGTAGATTTGCACATTATAAGGAATTTCATTTCAGCTTATTCCATGGACAGATAATACTTTTGGGAGCAGGGACATCTTTTATGAGTTTTGGTCACATGGCGTCTTGTTTGTTGCACTAACAATAGACCTCAACTTTATTAGCAAACCTGGAGAAAAGGCCGTCCAAGAAAGAACTTGTCTTACATATCTGGTTGATAGTCAGGCTGTAAGCGGAATGGGTGAACTCAGGGTACAAGCTTTGTAGCTGTGAAGATGGCTCTTTTAATGTTCTTTGGTTTTCAGTCTAGTTCCTTTGAATTGGTCAATATAGAATCCAATTTATTTTGTGGATTAAATATGAATCTTTGTGTTCGTGTTACTCCAGCTTTAGTTTTCAGTGTAGTGTTGTGTGTTCTATGTTTGTCTTTCGTTTCTTTTTGTTGGCCATGGTCTTGTCTGTCTACCGACTTAACGATTTCCGTCTGCCTTTTTGGTATCTTCGAATTCCTTGTACTTGACTGAAAAATTGCGCCGGATTTTTATCGATCTAGCTCATGAAGGATACCATCCACAGGAAGACATTGTACCTTACCTAGACATACTATTCTGGCTCTAGTTAAAGCATTCTTTGCTCTTAGTGCTAATGCCGTTTGTGCATAGCGGAGAAGCAACAAATAGGCAACTTAACTTTGGTAAGAACCGAACTCGGATCCATCTCACGATCTACTGTACTAGATCAAGGCAAGTATGCGATCCATTTTACCACATTGGCGGTCTTTGCGGTTCAAGAGAGTCAGGACAGATCGGAAGATTTGCTGCTTTTATTTACTGCACTTAAAGAAAAAAGTCTAATAACAGGAAAAAATATTTATAATCTTTAAAAAAGGTAATTAAACAAATACAGAATATTTAGTAGACCACAGCCGTAGAATGGTTTGATCTAAAGTTTTGAATTAAAATAACAGATTGGCGTATTAAATTCTGTCATTAAATGCCATAGAGCAGACAGATCCTTGCAAACATGTTCCTCCTTTACCTCGAAATTTAATGGAACAATCCAAATGTTATTTATTCAATGCTGCACATGGTCACAATTATCCAGAAGAGTAAGTTGAAGACTATATAGCATGTTGGAAACATCACTCTAGATATAAGGTCGATTCGTTTTGCCTGTCTGTAAAACGGCCTTTCATTGTTGTTCTCTTTATCTCTTTTATCATTGTTCTGAAAAAAAAAAAATATAAAAAAACTATGATGTGAGTCTTTCTTCAAAATAGAACACTCCAATTTATATTAGTAATGCAGGGATGAACATGAAGACACAAATAGTCAACAGTGTTGAAATACTTTCTGCTCTCTTTAAATTGACCTGCCTTCTTGATATTATACACATTCTGTTCTTAGGTAAAAATATTATAGTAAACTATCACTGAAAGAAAAAAATATCATCTAAGACAGCGTCGACGTGGTTATTTTTCTGAGAATGATATTCACAAAAACACTCAATTTTTAGAGCATTTTGTTTCTATCAAACTGAATGGCATATGTTAAAAGATTTCAAAGATACCAAAGGGACAGACTTAAATCATTAAGTCGGAAGAGAGAGAAGACCACGGCCAACAAAATGAAACGAAAGACAAATATAGAACACTCAACACTACGATGAAAACTAAAGCGCGTGTAACACGAACCCTACAAAAACCAGGGTGAGTTCAGGTTGTTCATTTCCATTCCGTTTTTCCGATATTGACTCAGCAAAGTCATTCCGACACTGCAAATCCGTTTTTTGTTGACGTTTGACAGGATTTAATGACTAAAAACTAAATAAAAAATTTCAAATCTCTCGGATTAAAGCGAGTTTTGACGATGTCCAGTCACAGGCTGTGATAAAGTCTTGGCAATAACATACACTGCTTTGTATAAACACTCGTTGATAAGGAGGAACGAAAGGTGTAGAGAGCACAGCCAATCAAACAAACTCATGCAAATGTTATAAAATATTACCAATCTAATAAAACCCAAGCTTTTAATGAAGTATAATAAAATCGATATAAAGATGTTCGCAACTAAAGGTTTGTTCGCATGTAAAAACACGGTTTATTGACAGACGCTATCATTGTTGCTCTTTATCTCTTATTTATAGGATATAAAAACAGAATTGATAATAACATGACTTACCTCTGCAAACCTTGATTTCTTCCTGGCTAGCACATTGACAACGGAAAATTCTAACATTGCTCCAAAAACAAATAAGATCTGACATAAAGTCCAAATATCAACAGCTTTTACATAGGACACCTTCGGTGCATGTCTTCTTGATGCAGAGCTTTGAGACGACATGGTTAAGACTGTGACGGCACCCAAAGAAACACGAGCCGGAACAGCTTCAGGGTGTAACCAAAATGAGACCCACGACAACACAACAATCAATATATCTGGGATAAACACCTCTGTCATATAGTATCCTATAGATCTATCCAAGATAATTGTGGCTTTTAATGTAGAAAATTCCAAACCTGCGTGACAGAAATAAATGACTTTTTAAATGGATTTTTATAAGGAGCAAAACTTGCGAGTGAGATAAATGCGACTGCACGTTATTTCTTGCTCTCCAATATCTGTTCCCGAGCGTACCTGATTAAGGTTTATCCAGAAAAGCGCTTCGTACAAGTACGCACTAAAATTTTGGCATTTTCAATCGTTGTTTTACTATTGTGTATTTAATCTGTCTGATAAAAGAAAGAAAGAAATGGAAGACACTATACTCAGAATACAGAAGGTAGCACATTTACATTTGTGATACTAGTATTCTTATTGCGGATATTAAGTTTTAAAGTACGCACAATAAAATGACAGTCAGTCCTTAACTGGTCATAACAAATCTTTTAACAACTGTTAACAACAGTTTCATAATTTAAATGACGGTCTTTATTTTTTTGCATTGGCGGTTTACCTACCCATAAAATGAAGGTTTTCCATAATGGTCGTTGTCAGACTTGGTTTTGCACTGTACAGAGGTAGATTGATATTTAATATGACCACAGCATTGTTGTCTGTCCACTGGTATATAACCTTCTCCTTTGAAAATTTGTCTGGAATATATGTTTCCGAAGAAATTTAAAAGAAAAGTAAATGAAATGGTAATTAATCACATCCCAATTAAAAGCGTTGAGTAAATTTGAAATGTCTACAAGGCTCGTGTAAGCATTATGTTTTGTGGATAAGCAACCTTGCTTGATAGACAATAGATCCATTTAAACAATATGTGCTGCTTTCAAAGTAGATCTAAGAGCATACAAAAAAGTGTAACAAATGTCCAATTTGTTCATAATAATATCTCGAAAGCTACTGGTATATTACAGGCTGTTTTTGAAACAAAAAATCAATAACCATTAAAAATTGGCATTTTCGTGAAAATCTTTTCTTTATTGTTATAAAAATGTGGTTGTGTAACCTGCATGTCCCTGCATGATTTTGGACAGTTGAATGTAAAGGAGTACAAGTTCACTCCGGTTGATTAAAGGCCGTTGCGGGATTTGTATGCATGCCAATCATGAGACATCCCCCTTTTTATATTAATAGAAAGAAGCCATATGAAGAAAACATAAAAATGTATATTAATTTATTATTTTTCATTAAGTAACGAACAACAAGTTTCACGTGTTTAAGGTAATTAAGAAATCTTTTTATTGTCAGTTTGTTTCATAAGAGACAGCGGGAGTTCTATATGGTCAATAAGCTTAGTGCAAACTTTTATTTTTTGCATAAGTGTAAGAGCGATGAACAACCATATGCCTATCATTCTTAGACCTTCCAGAGACTTGTGTATTTAACTTTATTGGTGGTACTAAAAGAGCAAATTCTATTTAGGCTCTGGCTGGTCTAACTTGCTATCGTTTAAAATTTGTTATATAATTGTATTTTATTTTAAGCATATTTGCTACAATAAAATCAAATGTTACGTCCGAAACCATAAATTTCAGTATCTTCTAAGGCCATCATTGAAGATTGTTTTTTGTAACTTTTCTTGGTGTTTCGTTACCACTGTTTACCGATATTGACATCAGCATATTTATACTGATTACCACCACCTGTACATTTATGCCGCAATGGAAGCGGGAGGTT
>JAULBM010207144.1:346-17318 GCA_032357055.1 Geukensia granosissima
ATTTTTAACGACTTTCTTAAGATGGAATTTGATTAAATTCAGAGTTTTTCAGTCTTAAACAGTGTTTTTGTTTTATTTTGTTTGGCGAATATGTTGGATGATAGCAGCGTACACGTCCTATAGATTGTTGGTCGAGAAAAATTTGACGTATTCAGCCTTGTGGTTATGCTTTTGTACCTAATCCGGTAGGGTGTGTTTTGTTTGGTTTCTTTGCTTAGGGGGCAGTTTTGATGGTGGTTGTGTTTGGATTTTGTGACCGGTTGTCGGATGCTGCGGGTGTTTGTTCTTGTGTCGTTTTCGCACATCACTGCGTCAGGTTTGAGTTCTCGCAAGGCTGTTTAATTCCACTACGGGATATATGTGCCTATCGCAGGCCAGAAACATGTACTACAGTAGATGTCGTTGTTTTTGTGATTATATACTTCTTTGGCCTTTTGTTGTTACATTTAAATGGCCACATTTTACTTGTGGTCTTTCACTGTTTGCCTTAGGGTGGGGACATGTAGTGGCCTTTTGCCGTTTGCCTTAGGATGTGGACATGTAGTGGCCTTTTGCCGTATGCCTTGGGGTTTGTACATGTGATCGTTATTAAAGACCTTAAGGAACCCTGTAGTCGTTTGTTATGTATACGTTTGGATGGTTGTCTCATAGACAATCATATCACAAATTGTTTTTTCTAGAAAGTATCTTAGACTAAACATCAACGTCAGACTTCAAATGTTTCTAGTTCCCTTCTGTTCTTTTGACGTGATTCCATCTGAACATTATCGGCCATTTCCGTCATAAAACCGCTAACATAAGTGGCCTTTAAATTTAGTTAATCGAAATCTGTACGTAATCTCCAGAAACATCGCAAACTTTCGGTTTGTATTTCTCATGTTGTTCTTATGATGACGTCAGATGAGGTATTGTGACATATTGGGTTTAAGTTTCCAGTATTGTTATTGCAAATGTATGGTCCTAAAATCTATTATGTTTTGAATTCGGTTTATAAAAAATATTTTTTCAAATGCAAGTAGATGCATTTTTTTTCTGAAAAAAAAAAATTATTTGAAGATTTTTGAGTAGGAACTTATTGCCACGCGAATGAAGGCAGAAGTGTGTGCAATGACCGATCGCATCTCATTTTTGAGCATCATTATGCTTATATTTATACACTCGCTTACCTCCGAGTGTTATTTCCGAAGAATGACGGGAATGTACGAGCGTGTTTTGATTGATTATGATTATGAATTATTTTACATCTCTGAATTCGATACGACTATGTCACATTTTAAATTTAGAAGACGGTCCAATGATTGTGGACTACATGAATCGATGGTCCAATGATTATGGACAATATGAATCAAATGTGTGGCTTGAAGGAGCGCATTTTTATTAAATTCATTGTCTGTTTTTATTTGTTATTGTTTCCTAAATTTAAACTTAAACCGATCACCGAATTATTTCTAATATAATTCATGGGCAACAACTCCTTAAAGTGACATCTGATGACTTGAGAGTATTTCTAAAGTGTGGATCTTGCTTTCCTTAACATTTGTCATATAATAGGGGCAGACAGAAATCGTTAAGTCGGGAGACAGACAAACTCTCAAGTTATGTTCTTAGCTGAAATAAGAACTTATGTATATTAACATCATATTAGGGTCCCAAAATTAATTTTAGATATAATAAGAGGAATTCGAAGATACCAAGGGGGCAGACAGAAATCGTTAAGCCGGAAGACAGACAAGACCATGGCCAACAAAATGAAACGAAAGACAAACATAAAACACAACACTACACTAAAAACTAAAGCTGGAGTAACACGAACCCTCAAAAAACCAGGGTGAGTTCAGGTGCTCCGGAAGGGTAAGCAACTCCTGCTCCACTAGTGGTACCCGTCGTTTTACCCAGCAGTCAAATCCAGTGTATAGTCACAATCGATGTTAGTCACAACTGGCATAGGAACGGATTTGTGTTCATGTGTTTATTGTTGAAGTTGCACATGGATGAATGGGCTATAACTTTAATGTTTTTGTGGTCATTTGAATTAATGATGCAAGTACATATATTGGCATGCATAAGGCTGATTTCATATTGACGGGGTTCATTTAATAATGTATCTTTTCCTTACATTTAATCAGCTATATTTAATGGTTTTGAAGTTTATTTAACAACAAAGTTTTTTTTTTTTTGTTTTGGGCAAATAACTCAAGATTTCGAAACTGGTCCTAAAAAAATAATGAATGTCTAGTCAATATTTGTCGCGAAATCGCATTGCGATTTTTTTTTTTCAAAATTGTTCGGAAAGGTTTATTGGACAAATTATGGAAATATTAAAGAATAGAAATACAGTAAGGATTTCCAGATAAAATGTTGATAGACCTGTGTATGTAGTATATGATAATGTAGTGTCATCGTATTATTCAAAGTACAAAATTACCAATGTAAAATAAATATGGAAAATTTAGGTATGCAATATGTAAATTACAGGGAGTAACCTCTCATCAGTAGCATTAGAACCGAAACATGTATAGGAAGTCAAAGATCTAACATAGCAAAAGAAGCACTCCGATACAAACAAATCGAAATGGGAAGCCAAATCCGCCGGCAGGGACAAGAGCAATACTTTTCGAAGCCTTTCCGTATTTTCATTGCTTTATAATTTTAGCAAATGCAGCAAATTTCTGTGAAATATTGTTTGATAATTTAGTGTACTACATGGTGTTCAATAACAAAAACAATTTGTTTACTTGCAGTTTTGAATATTCTCAGACGAAGTTGTAAATATCTAGACAAAATTTGATTACTTTATTAAAATTTATATATTCAAATGACATCAATTTCGATTTAATCGTCAGATTTGTCAATTTGTTGTAGATCATATCATGTTAATTAATTCGTGATTTTGTTGGCGATTTCATTCTGGTATACTCGAGTGTAACAACATCAAACCCGTACATCAATCATCTAAACAGGTTGTACGTCTTTTATACTCAAATGTTTACTTCAATTTTATCACCTTTTTTATATTGTGTAAATAAAAGATGATTTATTATTTGTTTGTAAACAAATTCGCTGTCTTTTGGTTGTTGAGAAACTTTACACTTGATAAACATAACAATAACGTATACGTCAGAAAAATAAACATACCGTCATATCTATATTAAACGCTAATTTGATAGCAATCGGGAATGCCGGATAAAATTCTGATTTTGGACTATCTATGGACCATTGTACCTTTAAGTTACAGATGGTTCAGCAGTTTCAGATTTTCCCTGAGGGTTCCAAAATAAATTGATTGCCACTGTGGCCGAATGCAACCAAAATTTAGCGCAATGGTTCATTTACGCTTATGCTATTCCTTTGAGTTCTTTTGCCAGTAACAACATCCCCATTCATATTTTTATCTCCAAAACCAAATCTGGCAAAAGTGTCCACTCTACCATATGACACTGAACATGTTACCGTTTGGAAATTCATCGTAACCGACAAGGTCAATAACGAATCCAGATTATAGTTAAAATCTAATCGAACTTCCACATGGTCTGTTACCGCCTAGTACACCATCCTTGACTAAATTTATGTATGATTTGACAGTTGTTTAACATAGGAATTTATAAAAACTATATCTACAGAGTAAAACCTTCCCTGTGTGGCACATTTCAGAATCATTAGCACAGACGGCCCCTACAGTAATATTATTCGGGTATTTCGAATGTAAATTTCGAACATATTCATCTTTTATTTCTCCAATGACTATTGAATACACATTTATATGAACAAAACCATTTGACTTTTGAGGTGAACAGACTGATTAACAAAAATTCTCTTCATAACTCACTTTCGTATGTGGATTATTATCGTTAATCCTATAGTTACCCATTGCTGGTGTGTTTTTAATGGGACCTGTATAGAAGTTAAGATTCGACTGTAATTTGATGGATGGCTGTCTCGTGGACAACCATGCCACATCTTCTATTTTTATATTTAAAATAGATTTTAATGGATTATAATATGAAAAGTTAAGAAATGGCGTAAATGTCAAAGAGGCCGCGCCATATCTTGTCAAGTCGATAAAAAGAAAAGAATCAATAGGTCTTGACAAGGCCTAAAAGTTAACAAATAAAATAAAGTGGTAATACTAAAAAAACACGAATCGGACAATGCAATCGACAGGAGTCCTACCTTGGGACAGGCACATGCAAATTCTCTCACTTCACCTCGTGATAGAAGTTAAAATACAATGTCTGTTATTCAGCCACTGTTTTCTGGATTTTCTTGTCGGTATGGAAAATCCGTAATATCGATAAGGACGGACCTTTTCCTGTGAAGTTCCAGAGTAAACCAAAAACAGGCTGTTCGCTCTCTTCGTCTGGAGGTTGTGATCTCATGAAACCTTCCCCATTCCCCTTTAATGAATTAATTCGGATTTGAACATGGACAGTGCGGCGGGTGCTGCTTACCCTTCTCGACCAACTTAGTTCACCCCGGTTTTTTTGGTGGGGTCCGCATTGCTCATAGTTTTGTGATTGTTTTAGCGTTAAATGCGCATGCGTCGTGTTCCCTCTTGTTCGTGTGGTCTATCGAATTTCCCTTTTTGTGTGGCCCTTCGGTTTTCTATCGCTTCTTCTTACAGCTATTGTAATAGTTGTATACATGTACTGGAACCAGATATTAGATTTATATTGTTTGTGTATTGTAGTGAAGAAAACGTAGGTGTTATGAAATCGACTCTGTTTTATTTAGAATATGTACAATTTGTTTGTTTAAATTTTCTACATTATTTAAACGTACTTGATTTTGTGAATTGTTCTGGTGGTTTGGTACTTCATAAGCTTTGTTTATCACGATTTTCAAATATTTATTAGATGTTGCACAATATGTGTTATTATAAGGGATCAAAACTAGTATTTAAGATGACAATTGAACATATCATTAAAGGGTGTATTTGTTTTGATTAAATAGAAATTACCGGATTACTTCCAGCTTGACACGACTACAATATGTCAATTACATACCTGACACCATTGTACATACAATTATCTATTTTCATATAAGTTTTATTTGTGTATTCCATGTATATCACACAATGAGACATAATTAAGGAGATGTCTTATTACTTAGAGGGATTACAGTTACATAATAAAGATAGAATTACTAATATTATACAATTTTTACGGAAGAATTCATTTCACGATCACTCTTTTGTATGACAAGGCATGGGAAGATGCCAGTATTTGTTGAAAAAAAAACTTAAAAGTAAGATAACAGTATCTGAATTTGAGAGTACATGATTATAAATTTAAAAGGAACATCAAAGACTGCTCCTTTCACATAACCAAATTGTGTTGATAGATTAATAAACGCCATATAGAATGTATGCTTATTCTTAGCCGGGACCTGTTATTCAGAGATTATCATTTGTATCTATGTAATATATTTAATGTCAGTTGATAGATGAAGACGACAAAATTCTTTTACAATTTTTAATTTTAAAGAAAAAAAATCAAATATAACAAAGCATAAAATTGTCCCCTGTATAAAAACAGCAAATAAAGTACTCAGTCCTGACGACTCAAGAAAAAGCAACCGTCAAAACATTTAAAGACATTAAATATACCCAGAAGACCAAAAATGATTGGTCTTTATTCAGACATCCCAACTCCCATAAATCTCTCCAAGGGAGGAGGCGTTGGTATTATTTATACCACCAATGGCATCGATAAGTCTTCAAACACTGTACTGTTTGGCCAAAATATGCCTTGCTTGATTTCAGAAAACATCTAAATTTGAGGATTTCCTCCACTAACTTCGCAACTCAGAAGCTGACCAATTACACTTTAGCATTTTCAATATGTGGGGTAAAACAATGATTTAAGGGAACTGAAACATGATCATCTAAAATGAAAAAAAACATGTAGCAGTGACCATTTACCCATGTACCAACAGCAGCACACGTTATCAAAAATACGTAGCAGGGAGGTTAAACTAAAACAAAATCAAATCTGAAAAAATGTAGCATTTTAACCTCAATAAAATAAAGGTAACAATGTATCATAAACCATAATTATTCTTGCCAGTATTAAAGGTAAACACTAGAACACAGGTCAAAATCATACCTTCCATAAATCTTATATATATTTCAATTATTTCGAGTGTTTACAAGTGGTGTGATATATATCCAGTCAAATATGATAATCCCTTTATTAGCTGTCATAAACATAGAATTATTAATCTGATTAAAACTTTCAATAAATAATAATTATCGATCCTTTGCTGTGTACGTAGTCAAAGAGTTCATTCCGATTGTTAACAAGTTACAATTGCGTACGGTTTTATTTTGGAAATTGGCACGATTCTTATCAAATGGATTAGCAGATCAGTGCTCAATGGGATTGTGCAGCCAAAAACTAAGTGAATTAGAATTAACAGTGACACGTCTGGAATGTGGTACGAGTACATTGAAGGCCTTGTGGAGATCTCTAGATTTGTAAAATCTGGTTTTCTCGTGGTTGGAGTTAAGTCTCTGACATTTACCCAATATATTTAATTTGATATGTACATGGTTTCCTGTAATGAAAATTAGTTATATTTATAACAGTAACTCAATGATACAAATGTGATATGGCTACAAGCATGCAGTCCTTGGAATACAAGCAGGTCCTGATTAATGACCGTTTGTTATTCTATGTTGAGACGGATGACGAGTTGAGATCAGAGAATGGTAGTTCCTTTACCTATAGCCCATGCAGCGTGTCAAATTATGGGGACTACTTACTCAATTCCGGGGCAGAAATTTCATCTACCTACAGACCAAGCAGCGAGTCGAATTATGGGGACTATTTACTTCATTCCGAGACAGAAAGTTCATCTACCTGTAGACCAATCAGCGAGTCAAATTATGGGGACTATTTACTTCATTCCGAGACTGAAAGTTCATCAACCTACAGACCAAACAGCGAGTCGGACTCTGAATCTTTAGGATCTGAAGCCGAAATGTCTTTCTCCTACACACCAAGCAGCGAGTCTTGTTCATCAGTTGAAGAAACATGTGAGTCTTTAAGTTGGTTGTGGGACCCTTTCTAAATTGTGAGAAAGTAAATTTACAAAAATGTCTGTCAGATCTAATTGGAATGATGTTAAGGGTGTTTGAATGTCCATTTGCCATAATAATCAATATTTTTAAGACGTCATACAAATATAATTTATAGTAATTCTGAATCCAATTTCAAGTGGAAATGTCCCGTTTGCATTATCCGTTTGTTCACTGGTAGTATTACAGCTATAATGACAGACGACAGAATTGTCTGTTTAAAAGAACGTATGACAATAGATACTTACAACTTTAAACATCAATAAATCATCCAGTCATTATATTGTTAGCAAATTATTCAAGAATCAGATTTCCCCATTAACAAATCGTCATTAAACTGATACCTATTCTAATATATAGAAGTTAACCAGAGAAGAAGGCTATTATATATAGTGACTGTACACTGTTAGGTTCCTTTCTAAATACGATCGTTAATCATGAAACAAAATATATTATTATGTAGACATAATGTTCATTAAAACGTGCATTTAAGCATTATCCATGCCTCAGTTTCCTATCATTAAGCAATATTACACGAAAATTAAAATCATGTTTCAGCATAATTTACCCGTTCGGATTTTATATGTTGAACATTTTTAAAGTGTTTTCAAAGTGTTTATTCGGAGCACACGTGTTGTTTACTTGACACAGTTGATTTTGCCAAAGAAAGCCAATTTTACCTACTTTGCGACGGGTTGGCCTTGACACACATCAACATTTGTGGCAAAACAATCTAACAAATTGAACTCTTTTGTTCATTTTGATGTATTTGAAGTTTATGATTATGATTATAGTCATAATATACAAAATACATGTAATACAAATATCTTCATTCAATATTTTGTCGAATCAAATCTCAAGGAAGAATCCTGATCTTTAAATTGATTCAAAACCCATCGCAGCATTCCTGCTGGTTCACTGTTGACGTAACTGTTTATAATATATACACGTATGCAAATCATACTTGCCCTTCCCCTGTTATCGCATTTCATTTAAACTTTCTGTAAAAACTTTTACGAAGTTAATACATGTATATCATAAATATACCATGTACATTTTTCCATAATATTCAAGTTTGTTTACTCGAGCAAAATGGATAAAAACATCACAATTTTTTAATCCTTGGGAGAGAGTTGATTGTGTCTTGAATCTTGCCTTATACTGTAATGTGATATGTCAACCTTACAGGATACAGTCATTAGAGATTATTTCTGCTTCGACCTAGAGAGTGTTTACCTCATACAAAGAACATTATGAAGGCTATTTTGAAGGAATTTATTGATGTGTTAACTCAGCCGACTCACTCACTGCATGTAGTCTGAAGGACTTTACAAGTTTGTGGATAAAAGGCTAAATTTACACATAAAAAATTCCTGAAAAATAGAATTTATTACTGATATTCTATTTAATTAGTCAAATAATCGAAAATAAAGCTAAAATTTAACTCCAAGAAAAGAACTATTTTGATTGTGGATCGCTGTCTAATGAACTCCTATTCTTATATTTTTGAATGCGTATTAATTTAGCTTCATGACATCATCAAATTTAGTTTATTGATTTGTAAAAATTTTCCGTTGTCAGGGTTCTGCCCAATAGAATTGCAGCATTTTGACAATGTTGGAATTATAGAGACATAACAATTAAAATCAAAATGCATAAACGATAAAAAAAGAAATTGCAGGTCTTCGAGTTTTCATCACGAAATTAAGCGGTATGAGGAAATGCAGAGGTCTGCAGGTTTTATCATGGAATTTGTTAATATTTTGTAAGCCCTTAACATCAACATCAATTTCTAAGGTTTGGGATCATTCAGAGGATTTTTTTTTCTCACATTATAAGTGAAACTATTGTGTACATGACATTCCCCCCACCAAATTGTCTTTTTAAAAGTTTGAATTGCGCCCTCGTTGAACCTCTTGTTTCAAATAATGCTGTTACACAGCCGTGCACAGCCGTAAAATATAAAGAAAGGGATTATCATATTTAATCCATTATTCAATCTTTGTGGGAAAATTTAACCGTACAATTCTATGCGTTTAATAAAGAGAATATACATTATCATTTTTCTAAAAGATATGATCTTTAGCATTAAATATTTTAAATGTGCAAATTATCACCCAGATAGAGACTTTTATGAAAGAAAATGCATTCCTCCGAAAAGGTATTCCGACCTTAACCAAAAAAATGCGCTTGATTATCTGCTTATATATTTAATATTCATATTATATAAGTTCCCACAGAATGTTCAGCAAGAAAATTCGCTGATTAATGAGCTGAGTATAATTAATGTTTAAATTTGTATATTTTTCTCAAACATTTCAAATAAACCGAAAATTTCAATGTATTTCAATTGATTTTGGAGTATATTTTGAGAACGTATGATTTCTATTGTTGGATGCACTTAGTTTGATTTAGCGACAGTCATAGAGGCCTACGAATGGCTCATTTATTGGTCATTTTCAAAGAAACCCGAGGTGCATGTAAACGTACTGGGTTTGAACATGTGTTAACATGTGTGAGTCAGACTTCCTAATTCGGATGCATGGGTTTTTCTCCATATATTGACTTTCAATTGCATTTACTAAAAGAATGATATCAATGCTTGATTTTCTTTGATCTTGTTATAAAAAGTTTTGAAAATTTTGTAATGTTCGAAGCAAGAAAAGATAATTCGTCTCAGTCAAAAATTTATATATTGGTGGAATCTGACAGGGGGGATTATCAGGACCTTTTTTAAGTCCTACCTTTGCTGTTACAAATCGACTTTGCTATAAAATAAGGATTCATCGCGCATCGGCATAAAGACAACATTAATGCTCACGGATGGCTCAGTATATAGGGAGAACAACGCAATAGATAGTTTCAATGTAACAATGACCACGGACATTTTGTATCATTTTAAGAATGAAGTTGGTAAATTTCATCACTCATTAAAATGCTCTCATCTTGAATATACATGAAATGTATGCCACTGGACATTAAGGAACATACTACCGATGACCTTACCATCTCAGTTCAGATTAGATGTTCTTATCATAAGTTTCGAAGGTCGTATTGTCCCAAGTTCATTGAGTTTAAAGGAGTACGTAAGTGACCATTAATACTGAGTGCAAATGAGGCACGTGGCGGACACCACACTAAACTTACTGTACTCATCACCTGAAGTGTCCCATGAGGACAAGATGACACAGCAGCTTCTCAAATAAACATAAATAATGTAAGAAGGAGATAATTTAGTTTTGTACGGATCTTTGTAATTATGTGATGTAACAATGATGTCCATGTCCTCTCGGTCGCCAATTGGTCAAGTCCCTACGGCGATCTTGCTGTTATCTTTCAATTTAACTTGCCTATTTTTTGTTTGTCTTATTTATAGATACATTCAAGAGGTACTTAGTACGTTTTGTCTATTGTTTGTGTTAAAATTAGAACTGTTTACTTATACCACTGTCTGAAGTGTTTCTCCTACAATTTCTCTGTATGTAATATCATGTTTGTTTAAGGAAAATTCAACAAAATAATTGGTCCTGGACGAGCTAACGAGATCATTATAACATTCTGAGCAAACTATTTCATGACAAATAAAAGTGTTTATCATACACGAAGCATTTTACTTCAGCGAACATATAGTTCACATTTTTTAAAAGTGTCCATTAACTGATCATAATTGAAAATTTTCTAGAATGTTTATAAACGATCCAGTAAATAAATAAAAATTGTTGAAAATTCAAAGAATTTAACAATGAACAGGCAGCAGAATTTAGGGCGTGTTATGTCGCATAGGTTTCATCATAATGGCCCGTCCTAAAACCGTATCCAACTTAGACAAAAAAAACAGGAAAAACCCTCAATTAATCAAACGTGCAACAAATATAAGCAATATTTAAATATGCATACAAATGCAAGCGTTTATTAAATGTGCATACAACTACTAGAGTTGATTTAATGTGCATACAAATATAAGCGTTAATCAAAGGGAGATAAATCCCAAATGTCTCCAAAGATGTGTGAGATTGAATTTATCACAATCCATTCCTTCTTGAAGTGGCATTTCAACATTTGTCACCTGCATTTTTACGCTGATATTTCTTATCCTTAACTTTACGACAAATCAAACGAGTCCGACTTCGTACAAGATAGAAAACTAAGGTACAGGTGTCTGATAAAATATTTGGAATTTGGTATCGTCTTTTTACTTCAGACCCTCAGTCTTCAAATTGGTATCAAACATAATTCACTTCTCGTTAACCTATGGATGTTTTGTATTGACCTGCCTTTTAGAAGATTTGAAGAGAACAGACAGAAATTTTGTCCGTCTTATAGTGACGTTCCAACAGCATTGACTTAATAAAGAGACATCTGTAATTCTTTTGAAGTAATGTTTGAAGATGGAAACCTGTGTATATATAGGTTTCTGGGTTGCCTTCTTGGTGTATTAATCATTTACTAAAGAACCATTTCCCTATATCCTCAAGACTTTAAATGAAGTGAAACGATTGTCTACAAGATTGACATAACTTTATATCCCCCTAATCATAGTTTGTCCTTATCAGATGTCACTTGTGGTGATAATAGCTATTCCCCATTAATGTACAGTATATTTATCTGATTAAGGTATAATTTGGTAATGATAGCCATCTTAAACAAGACATTTATCGTGGGTCTATTACATTTACAAGCATTTATCCGTAACATCTAGACGTTTCAGTTATACGATATACAAATTTAATTTAATGGCCCTTGATATGTACAAATGCACATTTTCAAATTCAATTAAAATAGCAACATCATTACTGTCGCTCTCAGATATAAAACATACGATATTTTATGGTCGTAGATGTTGTAATTCCATACAAAGAGACAATAAACAAATTGGCATGTATACATTTGTATATATTTATAAGTGTATATATGACTCTGGAGAAGAGGAAATTACACTAAGAAACTTATTTAAAATCTTTCAAATCAAAAAAGTAAAAAATATACGCCTTAACCCGAATATTCAGACCCTCTTTGTATCCTATTCTCTTCTTCTGTCAAAGTTAATGGAGCGATCGATAGGATGCGCAATACATGTATATAGGCTGGGATCCTGGCCCAGCCTGCTGTCGCGTCTACTGTTGATAGTCAGTGAGACAGGACACCGGGATAGCGCAATATTTAGATTGGATAATGGGGCTATATACGCCTAACCCATTAGAGGGCTATCCTGACTCTTGAAATCAAAACCAGTTTTAATATTCTGTTTCATCAAACTTTAAAATCATTTTATTGAAACAGACTATTGTCAGGCCTCTGTGGGGTGTAATTTTCGAGCAATATTAAATTATGTGTACATTTCTGTCTTTGTATTTATTTTTAATCAAAAGAAAGAATTATTCCACGGTTACAGGTTTGTGTTTTACATTATGCAATACCGTTTAACATACTCTTATCTGCCCCTGAATTTCTCTAAGGAGAATTAACATTGAGAGTAGGCCATCTTCATTTTTGGCGGAAGCGCTTACGTTTGGCCTAGATAAAGTAATTTTTAAAAATTGCGAACATTTCTTTTGTTTGGACCTTTACTCGCGATTCATATAAGAAGAACTAATTTTGAATTTCCATGTAGGTGGACCTCAAACCATTTTTGCATGTTATCTCTCCTAGTTTAATTATTTAATTATTACGCAGCGTTAACAATATGTACTCCCAGTCTCGTGCTAGCGCGTGCGAAGAGCCACTTTCAGCAAACAAATGGCTGATTTTACAATGTAAAAAATGCCCGTAGAGAATTAAAAACTCGCCGCAACTTAAAATACATCGTGATTGCTAAAAAGTATTACTGCAACTTTCTTGAACTTTTTTCAGTCTACAAAATAAACGTTATTTTTTAATTTGGCAGACAGTTTTTACTTCATAGCCTTTTTACCCGTTCCAACAAACTCTTGACATAGAGTATAAAACCTTTATGTGTTACTTGAAGTTTACAATATATTTGTAGAAATGGTTACATGAATAAAGGTCTTCCTCGTTAAGGGTGTTCGCTGCTGATATTAAAAATTAATAAGATTTTCAAAATCTTATTACTACTTTTAAGATCTTTTACATTTTAACCAAAAAAAAACTCATAGAAATACATTTATATTGATAAAGAATTTATCAATATTATTTTATCTAATAAGATCTCTGATTAAATTAATATTATGTTAGATATTTGAGGACTTTACAGATGATAGCATTAATGTACACAAGTATCCTAAATTTTTGCATATCCATTCGTAAATCCCTTATAAAAAGAGAACCGAAATAGGTCAAACCGTCGTATATGAACAAAACTGAAATTTAATCTGTTTAAATTCTAACAAAGTGAGTCGTTTAATCATATCGAAGGTGAATAGAGAAAACAAAGGCGCCATAATACAGGGTTGCCCACTGGTGCATTGTGTAAATAGAAGAAATATTTACAATAGACCTGTACAGCGTTTTAATTCAATAATGTTATCGTATAGTATCTAAACATACCAATCAATTTTACTTAATTAGAAAATGAACAAGATCAAAATAGGGTAGGTGCATTATTTCTTTTTATATATATTTTGTAAAACCACAAATATACTTATTGTCAAATTTAATTTCTCGATATTAATTTAATCGGTAAATATTAAAGTTGTACTATAAAAGAAGTTATATTAATTGGGTTCCCGAAGGAAATAAAACAACCAATTTTCACAATTGTCTTAATATTCCAGTGATCCCTTACAGTAACGGTTTGTATTATGATATGTCACGGTTTGTATTATGATATGTCACGGCACCAAATTTAAGAATGCTAGTGTAATCTGCACACAATTCTGACAGCTAGTCTGCCTCATTTTCTAATTCAACCCTTAAGTGGCCGTGGATGAATGTGTGGGAGTCCCATGCAGACACATGTGTGGTCCAAAATGAAATAAAACAGCGACTTATCTAATAAATAAAAGTTGAATCATTTTTATTCATTCCAACAGAACAGAATATTTGACGGGTGAATAATACCATTTTTGTATGTGACATAATATTTTATCTAATAAGATCTCTGATTAAAAGCATGATTAACTTTTGTGAACTTCCCTGCACATTCAGTATGATATGTTGTTGACAATAATTTGTTCAGGCAAAAGTAAGCTATATGGATGACGAAATAACTTAATATTAAATTATAAACGTAAGTCTTTGTGGGCACTTCCAGTGTAAAATTCATATCTGATAAATTCCGATTCGATTTGAGACGGGGAAATGAAAGTAAAGTCAACTATACTTCTGGCGAATCGGAAACATGTACGTGTTAATTTATCTCCCGGTTCCCTGTTAACCATAACTTTTATATGGCAAAGACAGAGATTATACATTATAAGAAACACGTATTATTATGCAAAAATTGAAATAATATCCCCTCTTTCAAAATATAGTCACATGTTCACTTGGCAAAAAGACATAATTTGCCAGTGTTTTAACACTTTTTTAAAATATTTTTCCCTATTGAAAATATTATTCTTAAAATACAATATTGAAAAACACAATTTCAAACTCGAAAACAAAATAGCATATATATAAATATTCGAACGATCAGTAAAATAAAATATCTTGATACGGGTTTGCCTCAATACATCAATTTATCGACCGAAAAGAAATAAATAGTAAAGTATTACAAGCATGTAATGTGTTATTGGAACACCTTATTTTTGACAACTTAGTTATAATCTTCTTAAATGCTTCGCCTTTTTTTTAAAAAAATGGCCTTACCTTAGTTCAAAATAGTAAAACGGTGATATAATTATATTCAATTTGTTTGTAAATTATAGTTGAAAAGTATGTAACAAAGAAACCATCGTAACATCTGGAAACTTCACTGTAGTTCCCCGGACTACTTAGCTGTTAATTGTATCTGGACCCAAAGGTTTTACTCTAGTGTTCTTCAGCGAACAAACGTGAGCCAAGTTATCTTGACGTCTTTCGTGTTTCGTTCCTGGACCACTTCAATGTCTTAAAGAAGAAAATTTTTGACAACTTAAATGTTTTTAAGGAAAAAGTCTGACCTCAAAGTCCTTGTAACACTTCAATAATGGCTTCATCTTGACCATATTAGAAAACTTACTAGTGTTAAAATTTTGGTTTCTACTTGAAATCATTTTCTCGTTTTCGACTTGCAGTTTCATTCCAAGCATAAATATCTTCATGGACAGCTTCATAAGCGTAGGCGACGGGGGCAATCCTCCAACTTATGAAAGTCGGGGGAACTGTGTTTTACCCAACACCCCGGTCCCACTAATTGTCAAGTTTTTTTAAGTTATATTTACAACATAACATATTTTTAAGCTGTAATAAATTACTATACTAGTAGTAACAGAACAGTGACTATGTGCTGTCTTTTTTATTTTATTTGCATTTATTTATTTTTTTTCATGTATAACATTTAGAATGTTTGCCCCCCACATTCAAAATTAGTCCTATGAGCTCCGATATACATATTTCACATATAAGTATTTCAAAGGCCGCTGTTATGAATATTTCTCCCCTCTAACTTTTTACACTAAAGGATTGTTATAAAAACTTTTGATATATGTACAAGATCTTTATAGCTTTATTAGGTATATGATGGTAATTTAATTCTTAATGGCGATATGGGGTAGGTATTTACATCGCCATTTTTAAAAAGATCAAAGTGAATCCTGTGGATGTTTTATTTAACAATAATTTAACTTTGAATAAATAAGACGCATCCTACGATGATTTCTTATTCAAAATGTAGAAAAAGATTTAGATTATGGCTTTGTTGAGTACAGCTTAGCAATATAAACTGATTTAGATACAAATTTAGTAACTATATCGTCATCAAGACGGACTTTTAACATTAATTTTATAACTTTTATCAGCATCCAAGTGTAATTCTTAAGAACTTAAAAGGATTTTACAGCTTTAAATAGGCAGAATATAGGTCGATAACGGTGTAAAAAAGACATTCGAATTATTTGGCTTTGCGGGTCATAGATCACTTTATAAATATGTGCATCGTTCTGCAATATCTCTCAGCAAAGATGTCAAACTAAATGACATCTAATAGAGCCACAATGATTTTCATTTATACGATGGCTTCTTGTTAAGAATATGGTAATTTCATTACGCATTTCGTACATCCAGACAAATTAGATCGTCTATATACAGACAACCAAAGCATCTAAGACTACAAATCAATAAAGTCAGATCAACTAATTGCAAGAATATCTGGATATCCACTATAGTGCTTAGCGGAGAAGCATGCAGCAAATATCATTTTAGGAGTTGGAGCAAAGACTGATCGACCCAGACACAGAATAAAGTGTCTTCGTAAAGTGGCATGTCTTCCTGTGGACTGTTGTTTTCGGGGGCGATCACGTTAACAATCCAACTCAGCGTGTCGATCTAGTACAAAGCAGGATTTATTCATCACCATCCTTTATTAATATGCTGTTGACCTGAATATGCATGAAATATTTGCCGCTGGACGTAAAGCAACATGCAATCAATTAATCAACAATTCTAAAGCTAAGCCTATGGTACAGAGTACTGGTCTTTTTTTACGAAACAACTTAACATCAGAGCATGTTCATATTTGGTACTGAGCTTTATCTGTGCTTGTCTTGTACTAGAATACCCTAAAAAACATCCTTATTAATAAATAAGTCAAGAATATAACAAATTATGTATCAGATGTGATACTATTGAATTATTGACTTTTGATAAGGTTGATACCAGTATTTATCAACCCCAGGGAAGTGATATTCACTGAGGCTAACGGCCGAGGTGAATATCACTTCCATGGGGTTGATAAATACTGGTATCAACCGAAATCAAAAGTCAACAATTGTTTTATTAAATAACTAGAAAATCCCCAGC